>BSDF01000013.1:18540017-18762517 GCA_027925045.1 Hypotaenidia okinawae | reverse complement strand
TGTTCCTGTCTGCTTTGTCAATTAAGGAAAAACATTGTTTCCAGAGCAGCTGCATCCACCTCATCATCATAGAATCATCAGGTTGGAAATGACCTTTAAGATCATCGAGTCCAACCGTTCCCATCCTAAGCTAAATCAGATCCCTGAGCACCTCATCTCCCCTTTTTTAAACACATCCAGGGAAGGTGACTCAACCTGTTCCACATCCCAACAACTCTTTCAGTGAAGAACTTTTCCCTCCCAGCTGAGCTGACCCTGCCCTGACACAGCTTGAGCCCATTGCCCCTTGTCCCAGCTCCTGTCCCCTGGCTGAAGAGACCAGCGCCCACCTCTCTGCACCCTCCTGGCAGGGCAGGGGAGGTGGGGAGAAGGTCTCCCCTCAGCCTCCTCTTCTCCAGGCTGAACACCCCCAGCTCCCTCAGCTGCACCTCAGAGGATTTGCCCTCCAGCCCCTTCCCCAGCCTGGTTGCCCTTCTCTGGATACACTCCAGGACCTCAATGTCCTTCTTAACGTACATTTTGACACCCAATCAGTGAAAATCACACCATTTATCTGGATTAGTATGGGAAACAGTCACCACAAATAGAAACTGCAACTGTCCCTCTGATGCAGCTGCCTGTGGCCCTGACCCTGCAGAGGACACACGTCATTTCACTGATGACTCCCCACGTGTATTACTTGACAGAGTCAGTATCCCAGGGTGTAAGGTGGTGCATTTAGCTCTCAAATTAGCTCTGGCTATGTTTAGCTTACCAGCAGTAAAACTGACTCCATATTCATCCTTGATAACACCATCAGCAGCCATCTCAGCCAGTGAGATGTTGGACCACTCAATGCCAGCCTTCCTCCCATCAGGGAAAAAAACATAACCTACGGTGAGGCTGGAGGGGAAAGAAATGGAGCAGAATTAAAGTCTAACTAAAATACAAATGGACTGGCATATTCATCTTCCAGGGGAACGCAACACTGAGCATGGCCTTCATCCCTGGAAAGCAGAAGGAATAAATACATTTTAAAAAAAGGCTATATTGTGGGATGTTGCAAATGCTGAGCAGGGGTAGCCATGCATGCAGGAAAGACCAGCCTTGCAGGAGAAGATTGTGGTGGGCTGGTGGGACAGGCAGGTGACTTGGTCCCACTTAGTCAGAGGGTTGTTAACCCTTAGTCTTTAAGCTTCTGGATGCAGAGATCACCAGTCAGCAAGACAGGGCTCCCTGCTTTACATCCCATTATTGACAGACACACCTTAAATAGCTGGAAGTGCTCAATTTGTACCTCTGAGTCATCTAGGCAGTAAGACAGGCAGCTGTATCAGCCAAACAGTAATCCAACTGGAAGGAAGTGATTGAAGGTAAAAGATGTCTTTGTGACTACTTGAAAATGGAAAACTGGATGAGAACAGGGAGTGGCAAGTGAGAGGGTGTGGATGGAAATGGGCTATAGGGGTTCAAAGGAAGGACATGCATAGAGGTGTCCTGCAGAGCAACTTCTGCCACCTTTAAGACATATGTTTTCACGGCTATAAACTTCCTTGTCTACTTACTTAGTCGTGGTTGCTGGCATATTAATAACTGTTAAATGTGATGCAGTCCCATCCTGTAAAAGAGCAATAAAGAAAAAGCAGTCTAATTTGTATGAAAGCCATTTACATGGGTCATACACCAACTTGACTGAGAAGAGGCTGGATACAACTTGGGTTAGGTAGTGTGCTATCACTTTATATTTCTAAATCTTCTCAATACATTTGCCATGAAAATCTGGCTGCAAATGAGAGTCCAGGAATATAAACCAGCCCCACAAAGGACAAATTAAGGGCATTGAGGACAACTGGAAGTCCACGGTGAACAGATAGAAGAGGTGGGAAGCGATACGTGCAGTGATGTCGTGTTCAAAACTGATGGGCAACCTATCAAAGTTGGCATGGCTTTCACCAGGCATCTATTTTAACTTCTATTCTTCTGTGCCTGAGAGTAGCAAACAGGCAAAAATGTTAAGAAGGAGCTGGAATCTCATGTATTTTATTAATTTCTCTTCCAACCTTGAGTCTGAATCCTTTTCGTGCTCCACTGGAGCTGCTCTAAGGCAAATATAAGCCTATGCTGAGATGTTATGTAGGTGTAGAGGCTCAGGATGCAAAGTTCAATCAGTGAGGAACTTTAATTCCTTCTTAACAGTCATTTAATAAGGAGAGGAAGAGCCAGGGTTGCTTTGATTCCTGAATAACTACAAAGAAAAGGGAGAGGATGCTACCTGATTATACCCATTCCAATCCAAAAGCACTAAAAGGAACGCAAGGCACAGGTTACATCACAGCACCTACTGGATCCACACATAAGTGGGATTATCAAAGGTGTGTTTTTGTGCTGGCCAACACATATCCAGGGCAAGAACCTTCATCCTGCAGTCAGTTTTAACTCTGATAACGCTGCCTATAGCAGTGAGTTTAGATTTCTTCACGCCCATATGGGTGAAGGAAATGCCTTTGCAGGAGCATCTGCTCAGGCTGTGTGCCAGTTCACAACGCCAGCATTCAGCTCTTCCCCAGGCTGTGCTCCCAGCAGCCAAGCACTGACACTCCTCCAGCTCAGCCTCAATGGCAAAGCACAGAATTAGAGCTCAGCACTGGGCAGAAATATTTGCTGACTGGTGTCATGAAGGCTTAGGATGCCTTCAAACACCTCAGGCTCTCAATTAGAGTGAATCAACGCTGCATCAGCTCCAGTGAGTGCTGGGTATTTGTGGCAGCTGAGAATCTGTCCTGTCAAGCTGCCTATCTAGTTTTTTCCATTAAAAAAAACCAAAACAGCCAAACCAAACAGCTGGAAGTTACCAAAACAAGTTTGGGTTCAACCAGTGTGGCAAAATCTGAGTTTTTACACACATGGTTCTGCTTTTGAGAGCCCCTCCCAACACTGATGTGTGCACACTGTGGATGCTCCCAGCACCCTGTTTCTGGATATTCAAATATGACTGACAAGTTCAGAAACACCACTGATTTCATGCATAAGGAGCACATTGCCACGTTAATACCTACTTCAAAGTGTGCCAAAATCATGACATAACGGTAAATCTCAGACCAGTTCCGGATACCTGCAGAGAAAGAACAAAATGACCCAACCTAAAGTTCACCATTTCTGGAAAACATAGATTGGTCTTGGTTGGAAGGGACCCCACGGAGCACAGAGCTCCAACCCCCTGCCACAGGCAGGGACACCAACCTCCAGGCCTGGAGCTACACAAGGTTGCCCAGGGCCCCATCTAACCTTGTCGAGCTTGAACACCCCCAGGGATGGGGCACCCACCCCCTCTCTGGGCAGCCTGTTCCAGCCCCTCACCATTCTCTCTGTAAAAAACTTCCCCCTAATACCTAATCTAACCCTTCCCTCCTTCAGCTTCACTACATCCCCTTGTCCTGCCAGTCTCTGCCCTTTTAAGAAGCCGATCCCCTTCCTGTTCCTCTGCTCCCTTCAGGCACTGGCAGGCTGCAATGAGGTCCCCCCACAGCCTTCTCTTCTCCAGGCTGAACAAGCCCAGCTCCCTCAGCCTCTCTTTGTAGGGAAGGCACTCCAGATCTCTAATCATCTTTGTGGCCTCCTCTGAGCCCTCTCCAACAGTTCTACATCTTTCTTGCAAGACGCCCCAACTCTGGACACAGGACTCCAGATGGGGCCCCACAAGGGCAGAATGGAGAGGTACAATCCCCTCCCTGTCCCTGCTGGCCACCCCTCTTCTGATGGAGCCCAGCACACCATCAGCCTTCCAAGCTGGAAGAGCTTAATAAATTTCTCATCTACCAGAACTCCCAGGTCCTTCTCAGCAGGGCTACACTCAAGGAGCCCTTCTCCCAGTCTGTATATATATACCTGGGATTCCTCCATCCCAGGTGCAAGACCTTACACTTTTCTGTGTGGAACCTCATTAGGTTCACCTGGGTTCACCTTTGCAGCCTGTGAAGATCCCTCTGGATGGCTTCCTTTCCTTCTATTGTGTCAACCACACCACTCAGCTTGGTGTCATCCACAAGAACTAACAGTGCCTGATTTGACATTAACTTTGGATAAGGAAACACGCAGCAATTGATAACAAGGTAAGCAAATGCATGGCCCCAGAACAGCAACTGCCTTTCCTTTGAAATGTCTTAACTTCATGTCCAGTGATGAAATTGGTTATCTGTAGAGATAACCTTTAGTCCCACTGTCCTACCAGTGCCAGCTACGGTGAAAGGAGCTGAGTACACCATTGCTGGTGCTGTTACCGTAGGAGTGGCTCCGAATGCCTTTGAGGGAAAGTTGGGTCTTCTCATGGTTTTCTATTTCAATTTCTCCAGTAGATTGGCCCCACTGCTCGTGTCGGAAATGTTGTTCCCTTTGTCTGGGAGAAAGAAGAAAAATCAACATGGCAAAATCAAGGCAGCCACAATGCCATCCCAAAACAAAGGAGAGATTTCAGAGCATCTGGATCATGGCTACACCAGAGCTTACACGTTAGCCACCACTTTTACATGCTCAAGGTTTTACAGACCAAAACCATGGGCAGGTCCCTCCACCCACACATCAGAAAGATCCCATCTGTGTGCAGGATCCACCTTCTAAATTCACCTACAGCAACACACAACAGACCCTCAAGAGATCTGTAGAAAAAATTGCTATTAATGTTAGGAGAAATTAATCTAGCCTCTCACTTTCTGACTCTTTGGAAGAACTCAGTGGTCCACGGTTCCTGGGCAATAGCACGTACAAGTGTGCTGGGGTGACTGTCAACACTGAAGTTGAAGACATCTGTGAAGTTCTCCCAACTAGAAGAAGAGGGGTAGAAATAAAAGCCATCATGAACTTTCAGGTCTTACTAGGCCAAGCTGTGCACATGCTACTTTAACAATGGCAGTTGTTGTGTTATATCATTATGGGAAAATTCTGATTTTCATTTTATTTTAAATAATTAACTAACATTTAAAATATGTTAACTACTTTTCAAGGAAGCAAATAAAAGGAAAAAGAAGAACCAGGGCCTGCAAGGACCAAGACATTACCTAGGAAGGGAAGCATGCTGCTTTCCTGCAGTCTGTTCGGAGTCTGTGCAGCATTGCTCCAGCATTGCTTTGACAGCAAATCGTTTTTTTATCAGACAAATAGAGCCCATAAACAGAAAGAGAAAGCAGAAGCTAGGGTTCCATGTGTTACCTTGTGCACACGACCCTTTGAAAACAGTAACCAATTCTCTAACCACTGTACATCCCAAAGCAAAAGTGAAACGCTCTTACTAGAAAGAGAATTGAACGGGTACAAGTTTGCCTTCCTCTTCGCTCCACTGCTGTCGGTAAGGTCCTTCCCTGTAAGGCAAAGCACCCTGGCTTCATATCACTCCTGAACAAACAGCAATATATTTCTTACATGTTTGGAAATGGATGTGACAGGAGACACTGCAGAAGAACGATGCTAAAGGCAGAATACTAACGCTGTACTACAACCCTACGCAGGACGCAGGTGTCGCCAGTTGTATTTTCACTCCATAAAAATCAATGTCTGCTATTGCTACCAAATAGCTTTTGGTTTGAGTGGATTAAATATATTCCCAGATAGTGTTCAGAAAGCTTTGGGCTTAAGTGCAGATCAATGAAAGTGCTGCAATACCTGAGTAATCCATCAAAGGTTATTTTCCAGCGTGCTTGGGGCTCTAAGTATTCTATAGTGAGTCCTCCTCCACTCCAAATCTCTTCAGATTCATCATTCACCATCATGTTTGGATGCTGTGGGTGCTTAAAAAGACATTTCAGGAAAATATTTGCATAATTCAATTGTAAGGACTTGGGTGAATTCCTGCTCTGACAGTTCCCAGGCAGGAGGAACATTTGATTGCAGTGCACTTTCAGTTCTACCTGTTTCTGCTAATCAGATTATCAGAGAGGGGAAATCGCATCTAAAATACCCCAGTTACCACACATTATTGCTTCAGATACTACAACTGGATTTCTTGTGTGAAGGGAGGTCACTGCAAGATTTCAGCTCCTTATGCTAGTGACTCTGTCAAGCTCACAGCCAGGCTGGTGCAGGGTTTGGGAGTAATTCGGTTTGAGTCTGAATTTGCTCTGCTAAAACTCTAATAAAAACTCTAATTAGATAAAAACTCTAATTTGGAAACTTCTGGTATGTGCAAGCTCCCAGAAGTCTTCAGCTGCTCTTTGAAAAATACAGCTTGTTTTCTAAAGCCCACGCCTTTCTAGTAGAGAGCTTATGCCTGGTGCTGTAGGGAAAGTTCTAAGAAGGTCCTGAACTTGCAGTTCTAAGGAACAAAGCCCCCAAAGTAGTAACATTATACTAAATATTACTAGAAAACCAAAGAGTGTGCAGCAGTCTTGCCTTTTCCTTTGTTTTGTTTTGGGGTTTATTTGGTTTGGGTTGGGGTTTTGTCATTGTTTTCTACAAATAGGATGTCTCCTGCATCTTCTGGTCACGGCTGCTGAGTGAAACAAGATTGTGAGCATAAAAATAGTCAGGTGCAAAGGGGTTTATGCCAGACCTTCCCTCCTTCTGAAAGCTCTGAAAACCCACAGGCAAAATATACTGGTTTTCTTTTTACCAAGAAGGAAGCAAATGTACATACAACTCCCTGAGAGTTTCCTTTCTCTTTGAAAGAGGCAATTCTCCAATGGTTTTTATAGCATTCACGCATTAGAAAAGGGGGAAAAATCAAGTGCAGCCATACAGTGGAGCTTATTAACCATCTAATCCTTCCAAAGAGACAGACCAAGACATTTTTAGAAGACACATTGCATTTTGTGCACATTATGGTGAAAAAGGGAATGTCTATCACAGAATCACAGACTGTGAGGAGTCGGAAGGGACCTCAAAGGCTCATCCAGTCCAACCCCCTGCCAGAGCAGGAGCACCCAGACTAAATCCCACAGGAACACATCCAGGCAGGGTTTGAATGTCTCCAGAGAAGGAGACTCCCCATCCTCTCTGGGCAGCCTGTCCCAGGGCTCCAGCACCCTCACAGGGAGAAAGTTCCTCTTGACATTCCCATGGAGCTGCCTCTGCTCCAGCTGCACCCGCTGCCCCTTGTCCTGTCGCTGCCATCCCTGAGCAGAGCCTGGCTCCAGCCTCCTGACTCTCAGCCTTTAGGTATTTACAGACATTAATGGGGTCACCCCTCAGTCTCCTCCAAGCTAAGGAGGCCCAGCTCCCTCAGCCTCTCCTCACAAGGAAGGGGTTCCACTCCCTCCATCACCTGGGTGTCCCTGCGCTGGGCTCTTCCCAGGAGTTCTGTGTCCTGCTTGAGCTGAGGGGCCCAGAACTGAGCACACTGTTCCAGGTGGGGTCTCAGATCAGATACTTGCTCAAAAAAATTAGACATAACCAATAATCTGGCCAGTTCTACCACCGTTTTAAGACACAGCACCAATGTCTTACTGTTAATGTAGTGAAGATGCAGAGAACATAAATTTTTTTGCAGGGGTTCAAGACAGGAGTTAAGTACTGCTCCTGAACATCATCCCACATCCATCACTTACTTCAAACTCTCCTATTCCATCCACCCTCAGGAAGAGCCACATCTCACAGATGCCGTTAGGACGCTTGGCAAGGCGAGCAATCACAAAGGACTTGTTGGTCTCAGCAAAGCCAGTGAAGTAAACTGAATCAAACGCCTAGGGAAAGGGAAATGGGGTTTGGGTTCCAGAAGGAAGCAGGAAGGGAGGGGGAGAAGGTGAGTAATTCTTTGTTTTCCGTAGGTTCCTTCCCAGGAATCCCGTTTTACTTTCACTTTTTGTATTTAATAGCAGGCAGCCCAGCAAACAGCCAGGAAGTTTTGCAGTGAAGCCTCATTCATGAGACAGGACGGTGCGTGTGCTCAGCAAATGACTAAGGCCTACAATGTTTAGTCAATCTGATGTACAACATTCGCATAGCTCCTCAATGCAAAAGCCTGACTGCTTTCTCCTTGCCCATTTCCTCAGCAGGGCAGACACAGAAGGCAGAGAGGAAGCAGGTGAGAAGCAGTTTTAGAGAGGGAACAAAGTCATTGCATGACAGACTGTCCTGGTTTCAGTCAGGATAGAGTTAACTTCATTTGTAGCAGCTGATGGGATGCTGTGTTTGGGAGTTACAATGAAAGCAGTGCTGAGAACACCCTGATGTTCTTAGTTGCAGTCAGACAGTCAAGGACTTTCTCAGCTTCTTTGTATTTCTCTATTCTTGAGAAAGGAGGGGCGAAGCCAGGACAGGTGACCCAGATGGGCCAAAGAGAGTATTCCATGGCAATGACGTCCTGCCCAGGATAACGGGGGGCTGAGGGGAGGAAGAAGAGGGACGAAGAAGAGGGGCGGTGGCGGGACACGTGCTTCTTGGGGGGACGGTCAGGTTCTGGGACAGCTCTGGGTGGTACGGCCTGAGTTGTGTGGGTCGGGGAGAAACTGCATTGGGGATCAAGAGTTTCATCTTCTTTTGCTCTAAAGTCCTGTTAGCATTGTTCTATTTGATCTTTCTGTTCTCTTAGTAAACTCTCCTTATCCCAACCCACGGGCCTCTTAGTTTCTTGGTTTTGGAGTTATTTGCCCTTTCCTTTTCCCTTCCCTTGTTCCCCCCTTTCCCTCTTCCCCTGCTCTTTTACTTTAAGGAGCAGCAGCTGCGTGGATCTCGGCCCACAGCCGGGGGGAAACCACGACACAGACACAGACAGAATGAAATAATATCCTGAGCTAACACGATTATTTTGCAACAAGAAGTTACCTTGACCAAAGTCCATAAAATATCTTCTCAAAAAGAATCACAGAATCACAAGGCTGGAAAAGACCTTTAAGATCTTCAAGTCCAACCATTCTCAGAGTATTTGAGAGGATAAAATCGAGGTACAATCATGCTGTTTTCCCACCTAGCTCCAAATGGTATGTAGGATAACTTAGGGGAAACAAAGGGAGCAGAGTAAATCTTAGGAAGCTCAGCACTTTACTGACAAAATTAGGAGCTGGGCTGCCTTAGGACCAGTTAACACCTCAGATCTCAAAAACTATCAGGCACAAGCCCACAAGCTCAAATTCAGACGCACATTTCTCACGTATTTTTGTGCAGAGCTCACTCAAAGTGAGGTTTTAAGAGATGGAACAGGGAAATTCAGATTTATGTATGTGTTTTGGGTCACGGATGAAGTTCTGCTGCTCAAAAAATCTTCATCATAAAATGAACCCCCTCCCAAAAAACCTAAAATCAGATTATTATTGCCTTTATGAGACAGACTGGGGAGGGTGGTGATTGAGGGAAATAGTCTGGAAATACATGCAGAATGAGCCTGCTGGAAGCCAATGCAAATATTGAGATATCATTTCTGGAAGTATTTTTCAGATCTCTTTTTAGACCTCCCTTGTAAGTGTTACTCCAGTGCTGCAGCTTGGAGGAGCAGTGAGGAAATCACAGAGCCCTTGGGTACATCTCCAACCACCCTGGATGACAGTTTGATTTAGAAGATGGTGTCACTCCTGCCCTATCAAATTTGGTCGAGATCAGCAAAACGCTTCAAAATGCTCCAAAAAGCTCTGAGCAGCAGCTTAATTAGTAGAAAGGAAAAGTGAAGAGAAAACAGCTTATTTTTTTAAAGGCTAAGCAGAAGGCTCAATGAGTTTCTTAAATAATATGACTTCAGAATTCCCAGAAGGCTCCAGGAAATGGTAGCAAGAAGTTGACTTTTCCCAAAAATTACTTAGGATCCAAAATCTCAGCTGGCATCTGCAAGCTGATTCTCGATGAGGCACAGAAATCCTGTCTGATCAGCCTTTCTGCATCCCTCCCTCCCCAAGTAATTCAGCAAAGCCCACCCAAAGCTCCCTGCCAGGCCCAGAGAGTGTTTTGACAGGGGTGATACATGGACACAGGGAAGGTACAGGCTATAGACAGAAGGTTTATGATTTATCAGGCAGATAAATACACCTGGAAAATTAGATTAAATTCACCAAGTGTGCAAAAATAAAAGGCTTCTGTGTCCCATAGTGTGCCTGCTTTTTCTCACAGACATCAGCTGGTCTGATTTGAGGCAATCCTTTTCCCTGCAAAGGACAGCCAGGGGGGAGGGGGGCATTCCCACCCTGTCCTTCCTTGTGATCGCTTGGGGAACCGGGGGAGGAGGGGGGTGCGTGGCGGGAGTGGGGGAAAGGATGTTGGTCCTGAGGCTTCATGGGCCAGGCAGTGGGGAGTGGATGGGTGCTGCTGAGGGATGCAGGTCTCAGGGGGATGCAAGGTGCTGTGGTGCAGGGGGTGGAGAGGGGTGCAAGTCCCTGAGGGATGTGGGTCCTGCAGATGAAGGGGGTGAGGGTGCATTGGGGTATGGGTCCAAGGGGAATGGGTATCATGGGGGAATGTGGGACCCAGAGGATTCCGGGGGTTTCAGGGATTGGGGAGTGGGGGTGGAGGGGATGGATTCCCAGGGGGACGGGGACGGGGGGGACAGGTGTGCAAGGAGATGGAGGGTGCCAGGGTTAGGAGGAGATGGGGGTGGCAGGGAAGGGAGTATCACGGAGAGGGGGCCAGGGGAAGGGGCTGCCAGGGAAGGGGGGTCCCCGGGTTGGGAGCTCCAGGGGCGCGGAGGGACACTCACGTGGGGGTCGGGGCGGAGCGGGCGGGGCCGCCGTGGCTCCGCGGAACCTCCGCCGGCCGCCCGCGTCCTCCAAGAGCCGTGGAAGAGCAGGAGGCAACCCAGGGCCCAGCGCTTCAGCGGCGCCCAGGCTCCGGGGGCGGCCGCCCGTCGCGCCCCGAGCAGCGCCAGCAGCGCGGCCGCCAGCAGCGCCAGCAGCCCCAGCAGCATCGCGGCGCGGAGCGGGGAGCGCTGGCGGAGCGGGCCGCGGGGCCGGGCGCTGGCTCCCGCCGCCGACAAAACCCCGCCTCGGGGCCGGTCGCCGCCGTGTCCCGGGGCCGGTCGCGGTCATTTCCGCGAGGGGCTTGTCCCTGCTGCCGGCGCGCTGAGGTCACTCTGGGAAGTTGCATTTGCTCCTTTTACTATATGTTTTTAAAATGATTATTATTATTATTATAATTTTATTTCATTTGTTTCTTCTTTTTCTCCCCGAGGAACGCGGTCGCAGCACGCCTTTCGCCCGGTTCTATGGAAGCTCCCAGGGAAGTTCAGGCAGCTCCCCTGGAGAGCCACAGCCAAGTCTCCAGGAGATCCACCTGGTTAAGTGCTGTGTGGGCAGGAGAGCCCCTACCCTGCGGCTATCCGGGGGTAGGCAGGTTGTACCAGCGGGTTATACCAGCGGCTCTTCCCCGAGGTTGAAGGCTGTGGCTGTTTCAGTCTCTTTGACTCGGATCGCAGTGCCCGCTTCAGGTTGGGGGGGGGACGACTCCGTGGCTTGTTCCTGCTGCAGGCTACAGCCCGCGGGCAGGGAAAAGGCTCAGCAGCCTTTCCCCTCGCACTCAAGACACCAAGACTTGTCCTCAGTCTCCCCGTTACTTGCAAAAGCATTAATTGTACGCTCTTCTGCCTTTTCCCACTTGTGCCCCAGTTTGGTTACAGCCTCACCTCTGCTGTGGTTTGTGTTTAATGGATCGATGCTTATGGTTATTTCGATTTTCTTCTTTGAGTACAACTGTGTCGTGGTTTCCCCCCGGCTGTGGGCTGAGATCCACGCAGCTGCCTGCTCCTTAAAGTAAAAGAGCAGGGGAAGAGGAAAAAGGGGTGAAACAAGGGAAGGGAAAAGGAAGGGGCAAATAACTCCAAACCCAAGAAACTAAGAGGCCCGTGGGTTGGGATAAGGAGAGTTTACTAAGAGAACAGAAAGATCAAATATCCCAATGCTAACAGGACTTTAGAGCAAAAGAAGATGAAACTCTTGATCCCCAATGCAGTTTCTCCCCGACCCACACAACTCAGGTACCACCCAGAGCTGTCCCGGAACCCGACCGTCCCCCCAAGCAGCACGCGTCCCGCCACCGCCCCTCTTCTTCCTCCCCTCAGCCCCCCGTTCTCCTGGGCAGGACGTCATTGCCATGGAATACACTCTTTGGCCCATCTGGGTCACCTGTCCTGGCTTCGCCCCTCCTTTCTCATGAATAGAGAAATAGGAAGAAGCTGAGAAAGTCCTTGACTGTCTGACTGCAACTAAGAACATCAGGGTGTTCTCAGCACTGCTTTCATTGTAACTCCCAAACACAGCATCCCATCAGCTGCTACAAATGAAGTTAACTCTATCCTGACTGAAACCAGGACAAACTGATTTTCAACAACCTCCTTAGCTCTGCTGCTTCTTTTTGCCATCATCTAGCCTTTTCTGACACTGATGTGTGCTCACTCTGCCCCTGTCGTCATGTTTCTATCCATCCTTCCAAAGCTTTTAGTGTCTTAGATGTTCCTTTCATGTTCTCCTTAAAAAGCTTCCTTATTTTTTACACAGTTCCCCTATTTTTGAGACTAGGCACAACTTTTTTCTGTATTGCTTTATTGCTATCCATGGACCACATCAAATCAAAAGTAGAACGGCAGGAACTAAAAGCAGAAGGCACCAGTAATTAAGACAATTTATATGTGTATATTGCCATTGCTTCAGTTAATATTCAAGGTCTTTAAAGTCAACCACAAAGAGCAAGCATAGAGATGGAGAGATAACAAGGTTATTTTCTTACTCCAGATTGGGTGGTGGAGGGACTGAAAATGGTCTAAAACCATGAGATGTGTCACTGTGTTATCACCCTGCATCTGCAACACAGCACAGAGGAAGGTGGTGAAGAGGGATGGATTAGGAAAACGAACTTTTGTTTGTAGTTAAAGTTTAAGCAGGGTATTGACACAAATCCACACCAGTGACAAACCTTTGGGACTTCACAAACATGTGCATCACCAAACCCTCAGCAGCTCTAGTCTGCTTGAGCACTAAGGGCCTCTGGCCAACGATATATTCTTGTCAGCTCTTCCTTTTTTTCCCAGTGCAGCCCACGAGCAGCTTTACTCCCTCTGCCAAAATGTTCTTACACAAATCACTTGAATTTCAGTATTTGCATTTCTGAGGGCACGATGAGACATTAATATTCCATACCTCCCTCTGATAAGTGGAGTATTCAGAAACTCCCATAGCCTAAGCAACACATGGGTGAAGGTATTGTGGCTGTCTCTAAGGAATCTAAACCAGAGATAAGCTCTGTTCACTTCCTACGAGGACAGGAAGCATGGAAACAATTTGCTTTGTGCAGCATTATGTTCCAACATTTCTTCTGTAATTTGTTTGAGGACTTGAAGTTATCTCTGGAAAACAATTTACCTTGGCAATACATTTTTTTCTGTGGAAATGGGTTCCAAGCCAGCAGGACTTGCAGCAGAACCAAAGTCCTGGCATGTCTGGTGATGTTTTTAGCACTGCCAAAACAGCTCTGTGCATATTAAAACATGTCTAAGAGCTGCTCTGCATGCTTAGCAAAAATGTGGGGAGGAAAATATTCAACTGATTTGTTTAAGTTCAGGAGGAAATAAGGGATCTGTGGCTGATACATGGCACTAAAAATACAGACAATAAGGCAAGTTGAATATAAGAATATCTGGTTAGCATAAACTTGCTAACTTGCTCTTAAACACTTGTAATGTAGAATGTCAAACTTCTCATGGTACAGAGAACACTTTGAACAGCACTGCCTCATTTAAATCCTGCTGCCTGGCAAAGGAAATTGGTGTGTTAGGACTATATTCCATCAGAAAAAAATAATACTCCAGTGCCCTCAGAAATCAAGGACCTGCAAAACCAGGCTAAGTGTAGCTCTGAGGTCCAAACTTGTCAAGATCTTTGTTCTGCCTTGAGCACTGATTATTTGCTGTGCAATACTATCCAGTCTCTCCAGCAGTGTTTGAACAGAAATCAAGAGAGAAAAAAATGCCTCATGGCCTCTCCCACTCAGAAAGCTGCAAATGTAACTGGATTTTCAGTACCAGATTCTGAAATAATGGCTAGGTTCATATCTGTAGTATGATACCCAGACAGGCTCGTGTTTCAAGTTCAGATCTGGGAATTTCCTGTTTTCAGCCTGTACTTAAGTTACATGCCATTACATGTGATGTTTCTTTAAAAGCTGTCAGAAAACTGCCTTGTCTACATATCTTTTCTCCCTTCATTTGCACCTGGAGATACATGGTTTGCCAATGTCATACAGCCAGGACAACTAATACAACTTCGGATGCCCCAGGGCTGCAGAAATAAGTGATGCACCATCCAGTGGACAAACGCATGAGTTACACTGTGCTGACACCTTATTAAACATCAGTTCCACCACAAATGATTGCAAAATTTCCTCTGAAGTAGAAGTTTTCTCTGATAAAGCAGGCGTGGGAACTGCTGAAGTACACATCCTCAGTGGTTAGAACAGGCAGAAGCCTGTCTAGTCGGTGCTGCTAAAAACATGCAAGACCTTGTAACTTCTTTGTAACTTCTGGGTAACTGTGGCATATGGGCTATCCTGAGATAAAAGCATAAGGGAGACAACATGTTTCAGTTTTCTCAAGGGTTACACTTGGTTTTCTCAAGGGTTACACTCACTCTAATCAGCACTGCGCCCCCCTCCACCCCCATAAGTACGTGTGCCCAAAAAAATGTTCTTCCTCATTTTGTTTTTATTGCTGTATAAATGGCATATTAGTTACATTAAGGGAAAACATGGAGGGAGAAGGGAGTTTTAGAGAAAGATCAGCGCTCATGAGTTTGTGTCTGCAGCTGTTGACACACTTTGGTTTGCATAGTAAAGACACTAGCATCAAATAACAGGCTTCTTTTTGCATGTGAAACCCAGCTGCTGGCAAATAAAAGACTATACCCCTCAAAAAAGCCCAGACCCCGCACTTTTCTGAAGTCCCTAATATTTCAGCTCAGAAACAGGGAGGAGGGAAAAGGTAGAAACACAGAGACCCCTGGGCAACTGCGATAATTGTACTTATCCCCGACACAACCCCTTAGGCACTTGCTGCCCGTGTCCCACTAGATGGTGTTCATGCTACAAGAAAAAGAGGGCGCAGAAGCGTGCCCAAGCTGTCGTAATTTGTCTGTTGTCCTGCAGCTCTTCTGTCTTTATGGGGTTTAAAGGTATCCTCAGCTCGCACATTGGGAAGGTTCGCTATTTTGCATGTCGTTTTTAAAGCTATTGGGTATAATATATTTTTCCGAAGTGGGAAATTCTGAGCGAGTGTCACGCAGTAGTGCTTCCCTATAAAGACATCTCTAATTTAGCTACTGATGTTAAAGCTGAGGCTGGCCAAACTTCGGCGACAGCCACAGAAGATGCTTTTAGGTGCCGAATCACCCTCCTGAGCGCCCTTGAACAAGGGGCTGCAACAGGACCACCACAAAAATGCGTGCAGGCACGAAGTAAAAGCTCTCAATGGAAGAACTGGATCAAGCCCCACTGGCTCTGTCCTGTCACTGCGGGCGGAGGTAGACGTGCTGCTGGTTTGCAGGGCTGCTGGTGATGAAGGCTCGAGAAGGATGGCAGCGGGACGGCGCCTTGAGTCTCTGCTCCCCCGGGGAAGCAGTAACACGATGGCCCTGGGCATGCCTGGGGCCGTACCCCACCCCGACGCCCTGGGTGATGCCTGGGGAGCGTGAGGCAGAGGCCGCTCTCAGCAGAGTCTTCCCTCTGCGGCAGCCGGTGACTGAGGCATCGCCTCGGAAGGTCAATCCGGTTTTGCCCGCTAACCACACCTCTTCGAAAACCCGAGGGGGAGAACGCCGAGCTGCCGCGGCGGAGGAGGAGCGATTACCGGGCGCGGCTGAACGCCTGCATCAATCCTCGGCCCCGCACTCCGTCCGCCGGCCGGCCACACGCATGCGCGCTGCAGGACCTTCCCCTGGCCGGACACTCGGCGCCAAGGACGTCCCGCTCAAACCGCGCATGCGTGTAGAGGGCCGCACCCTCCTCCGTCTCTGCGCGCCTGCGCGGCGTCACTAGGGGTGGGGTTTGCCCGACGCGGCGCCTGCGCAGTGCGGGACGCCTGACTTCCGCCTCCCGCGGCGCTGCCCTTCCCGCTTCCGGGAGTTCTCGGCTCCGCGGAGCGCCCGGCGGCGGGCACGGTGGCGGTGACGGTGGCCCAGTGGCGGGGGCTCGGGCTCGGCCCCGGCTCGCCCCACCGTGCCGCCGGCACGGCGCCGGCCGCAGCTCTGAGGGCAGCGGGACCGCCGCTGCTGAGGTAAATCTACCCGCGTTCCCTCCCCGGGCCACCTTCCCCTCACGGAGCCCGTTCCCCTCAGGGCGCCCGCTGCCGCTGTCCCCTGTCTGGCCGCCGCCGGTATTCCTTGCGCTCCCCTGGCCCTCGCGGAGTCCGGGCCCCGCGGGGAAGGAGCTCCGTGGCCCAGTGAAGTCCCGGCGAAGGACGAGCGGCGAAGGTTAGCGGGGATCTGCCTCTTCTCCCGGGGCAGGTGGGGCTGAGGCGCCTCCTCAGTCCCCGTCCCTGTTTGGTATCAGCCCTTAGCGGGGCGTTTCGAGGGCTGGGGCAGGGCTCCTGCCGCTTTTCGGGTTATTTAAAACACTATCTGTCAGCAGCCATGGAAACAAGCGCGTGGAGGTGTCCCTGTGCCCCAGCGCAGCTGCGGTGGGGAGTCTCAGCTGCCGCCGTGGGAAGCTGGCAGGGGAGGGAGCAGCGCCCGTGTGTCACGCTGCGCGTTTCGGGAGCGCCCCGGCACTTGCTCTGGGGAGTTTTTGCCGGTTTATGAGGTGTTTTCCTTATTTCTAGGAAGGAAGAACGGCGCTGTCAGGAAGCAGGAAGGCAAATAGTTCATGCTCTGAGAAAAGAGAGGGTAGAGTCGTACGGCATGTGTGTGTGGTCGGTGCTGTAGGAAGGAGGGCTGGTCAATCGCTGGCTATTTTCTGTAGTGCATGTACAGTTGTATAATGGTATCAGGATGCTGAATTACAGTGATGTAAGTCTTCGCTTTGCTGAAGACGTAATTAGGTTGAAGGCATTGTGACTGCTTGCATTAACAGACTTAAATTAGAACTTCTGAAGTGGATACTTCCAGGCTTTGAAATTTTACAGATAGTGCTGAGCTGTACTGATCATTAGTAGATGGAACTGATGTAAAATTTTAGTGGGTTTAGATTAGCGTTAAATAGCTGAAAGCTCGTTGTGGCTAAAAGCAATTTATAATACTTTTAATGTCACTAAAACTTCCTTGGTTTTGCTAAAAGTAGTATATCCTGTGTCGTGTCTATCCGATGGTTTTCTTTTTTATGCTTTTTAGGAAGACCATGAAATTAAAGAAACATAAATTGGTAGAATTCTATAGCAGCTGAAAAAGTGAAGAATATAAAGGAAATGTGAGGCTTTGTATGCTCTTGGTATGAGGAACCATTGAAACAAAGGCTTTAACGTGCCTTTAATCGGTGTTGAAAATCGCTAGTAAAAATAGTTCAGCTTTGATCTGCAGCATTACTCTGTGGAACCTGGAAGGAAGAATTACATGTGGGTATGGATATATAATAACAGCCAGAAAAAAAACGTCCTTGCCAGCCTGATGTTGCGGTGCAAGCAGTAACTGATACTCAATCTATTTTTAATTAAGTGTGACTGTAGACCATGTATTGATACATACAAAAATCAGAATAAAAAATTATACTCTGAAGGAGAATGTGATGCATCCAGTTGCTGTTTGGCAAAGGAGTGAAACTTTTGGTTTTCCATAACAATGCTGGTATTGGTTGAAGTATCTAGCTTTCTGGAGTCTAATCTGAATTTGAGTTTGTGGCCCAGTTCCAAAATAAGTAAGATATAAAGCCCAGCCATTGCGCATATAGATGGTGTTTGTGTCCTTCTCTCAGGTAAAGGTTGTTCTTTAATCCAAAAGTGTTCTGTCCTTGCTGTTGTAGGTCAGTGAACGCTTCATGTATCAGATAGACTATATCCTTGCTGGGCAGCAGTCTTGTAAAATATATTTTCTTGGACTTCCAGATCTGTATGAAATCTGTTCTCAAAAAGATACTTTCCTTCACAGCTCTGGTGTTATTTGGTACTTAGTGGAAAACTGACTTGGTGTCACAGATCTATCTGGGTTTTGCTGATAGCAAACCTCTTTAATATTTTTATAAATATGTTTTCTGAAGACATGCGTAGTTGTGTTTTTTTCTTTCATTTTGCATAACTTGTTTTAGTCTCAATTCTTACTGCTGGGTTTGAGGTTGTTTATAAAGATGCTACTGGAATAAAGACATAAGTAATTAGATGACCAGCTTCCCAGTAAGACGTCCATACATATGTTTTAGTACTTCTTCTATTTACCCTTTTCCTGAGATTATTTAAAAGTGTATCCCCTCTTCAGAGCTGAAAAGAAACAATTCTAGTGTCTTCCTATGGCTTGACATCTGCTGTTTAGGAAGAGACTGACATAAGGAGAATCACTGCGCTAGCTTAAAACTTGACTGTTTTAAATACTGAGGATTGTCTTGAATTTGTTGCCAAGTGTGTGTATGTAAACAGCATCACATTATTTATGTGTTTCTGCTGTGAAGTATCACTGTATGTCTGCAGTAAAGCAGAGAGGGGCCAATACAAAGGACAACAAGGCATAACCAGGAAATTGATGAGATAAAATACGGTACAAGCACGGTACAACTTATATCATAGAATCACAGAATCGTAGGGGTTGGAAGGCACCTCCAGAGATCATCGGGTCCAACCCCCTGCCAAAGCAGGGTCCCTAGGACAGGGCACACAGGTCAGTGTCCAGACAGGGCTGGAATCTCTCCAGAGAAGGAGACTCCACACCCCCTGGGCAGCCTGTCCCAGGGCTCCCTCACCCTCACTGGGAAGAAGTTCTTCCCCACATTGGGGGGAACTCCCTGTGCTCCAACTTGAGGCCATTGCCCCTTGTCCTGTTCCCACAGACACTGAGAAGAGGCTGGCCATTTCCCCCTGTGTCCCACCCTTCAGATATCGATAACCATTGATCAGATCCCCTCTCAGTCTTCTTTTCTCAACACTGAACAGTCCCAGGTCACTCAGCCAAGTTAGAGCAAAAGCAACAAGGATTTAGAGAGATGATGAGCTGTTTCACTCAGGGTATGGGATAGATTTGGGGGTAAGTAATGCTTTGGGGTTGTATCATAGATTGCCTTCATAGCCCATTTCACCTCTTTTCCAGAGTTGTGTACACTGGGTTATGTATGACCCTGGTTGTTGAAACTGGGTATATATCTCTTTGTAATTACAGATAGAAAAATTTGAGTCTGTCAGGGCTAAATTTGGAGTGTAGTTTATGGTTCTTCTGAACACTTACTGCTCTGGCAGTCCTTGCAGGTGTTATGGTTGCTGAGGAAGTTCAGCCTTGAAGCTGTAGTACCTAACAGATTTTACTTGTACAGAGCTAAGCTGTTGCTGGGGCTGAGCTAAAGAGTTTTCAGTACATCTACTGGCTGATGTAGTTATTGGAGTAGTTTTGTTTGCTGTGACATTTGCTAGACCAGTCACTGAGAAGTTGAGACAAGCCATAGTTTACTTAATAAATGGCTTTGCAGTTTGGATTGCATGTATCTGTAATAAAAAGTAGGTTACTCACTTAAATTAGACATGATTGTGTCAAGATATTACCTGATGGATGTTTATCTGTCAGCATTGAATAGTCCACATTGCCCATGGAATTGGATGTGATGTATCTTTGCCCACTTGGTTTAGGTAAAATTTTTACAGTTATTGAAGCTAATGTTTGCACTGTGACATTTTAGTGAGACTACAGTTCTGTGACTCTGATTTGTCCTCAGTGCTGTGCTTTCTAGGGAGGATTTAAATCTGTCGTGTGTAAATTCTGCAGGGTTATTACTCCAGTGTGCAGTATCTGTTCAGTGTCCCTGCAGCTACTGATTTCTTAGTATGCAATCAGAGATTCTCAAGTAAATGCATTCTCTTTACTGTGTTGTGAGGAATCTTAGGAACTGGCTGTTGTATAGCTTGAGAGAAAAAGTGACCAAAAAAGCTTTCAGGTTTGATAGCTAATGGATTTTTAGCCTCTCTATAATTTATTACCTGTTTTCTACAACAATGTTTTTCCTTCCTTCCTCAAAAAATAGCAGGGAAAAAGGACAGTGCCTAACCCTGAAGTGCCCCCTTTATTTTATTTAATTGACAATGCAGGGGCTTCATGATACAAAAGTTTGTTGTATCATTCATCTTCCTAATGCCCTTGATAACCTTCTTCCAGTAAACAGAGAATGGAGATTTGCTGTTGCAGTGCATCTTCTTTAGCCCCATTAGAAAACTAAAAACATCTCAGGCACAGTCATTTTAACAGACCATTTTTCCAGAGATGGTGTGTTTGTAATGTTCATTTCTTGAAAAGGCTGGGTTTTTCTTTTGTCTTTTAATTTCAGTAACATTTTCAGCCTGCATTTTATTAACAGTGAGGTGCAGGTCAGATGAGACAACCTGAGAACTTCAGATAACACCTAAGAGGAGACTGGCATCAGATTAGGTTTAATACAATCACCTGTGCAAACAGATGACATCCTGCATGAAGCATTGAATAATTTAGTTTTATCTTCCAGTGCTAGATAAAGATTTTTAAATGGTGAAATTAAAAACTGTTGCTGGGCAGATTAGAGAGAAAAGTGTCATGCTTTGTCCAGGAGGTTTGTGCTTTAAGTGTGTAACAAAGACTTAATGTAAATTTGCTTAGGACAGGCATTGAAGCAAATAAATTAGTAGTCTAGAGGAAAGCTGTGAGCATCTCAGTGGGGATGCTTAGCTTTTCATGAAGTCAGAGTGCTTTTCAAACATTGATCCTCTTCCCCTTGAAGGGGACTGAGGTGGGGGGTAATGGTGTAGGCAGCTGGAGAGGAGAACAGGGAGGGAGAAATCACATGAGACTGACTAAATCTCTTCTTGCAAAAGCTGAATTGTAGTGGCACTTCCACATAAACCAGTAACTGGTGAGGCTGCAATAAACACTGAAGTTTTGCACAGAACTGCATTCAGGATTAAGGAGCTGACTGAACAAATCATGTCCCTGTCTTGTCAATGAATTCTCTCTTAACAATTTCAAAGTATTACCCTGACTTTAATATTTCACCTGCAGAAGCTTAGCATGTCTTTTTCTATTACTTGTCATCTTCAGCTTGGGAGAATGGGTGGGTGACATGGCAAATTAATGTGAAACACTCAACCTGTCTTCTCCTGTGTTTCTACTTAGCTTCCACACAATGCCACCTCAGTGACAACTTAATGATTGTAGATTTCACAATATTGTGAAAACTTGTATAAGACCTCATTTAGAAAGCAAAACAGAAAGCAATCAGTAACTTCGTGTAATTATATGTGCATAATAAGCATTCACATTGCCTTTTAGCCTGGCAATTGAATATGGGAGTTCGTTTAAATAAAAGGCTTTTTATTTTAAGGGGAAGTCTGTGTTACTGTAATTCCCCTTGAATTGGGTATATTTGCAAATGTATAAGGGAGAATTCCATCAGTATTCTATTTGGAATACTTTTTTTGAACAAGCTAATTTCAGAAGTCTTCCTTTAGGAGTAAGCAGCTTCATATTTTCTGTAGCTGTTAAATCCTTATACTACTCTCAAAATATATGACTTTAATTTAACCTTTCAAATAAAAGGGTGAAGCTTCCGTGCCACAAAGCTTATTTTAAAGATCAAAACATAAAACAACTGAAGAAACAAGTCTGTGTACTACTTTAGGCAAATTTAATCAGGTACAAATTTGAAATTCCTACTCCAAGCTAGTAATTTTATTCTGTACCATATAAAACAGAGCAAGGAAACCTTCCTTGATCGTGTCTTGGGGATTCAGTTGCCAGGCAGATGTTGGATTTCAGCAGTAGGACTGGGTGGCAGAGCAGCGATGCCAGCCAGCGTTGTTGCTCAGAACTGGGCTCCCAGCATGATTTGCCAGCAACCAGTGCAGCAGTGCTTCCTGTGCAGCGTGTGGTCACTGGCTCTTCCAGTCAGAAACTCAGGCCCACACCTCTTCTGTCCTCTTCCCCAAACAGACATCTAGCTCAAGGTTTTGTGCTGCTGTCCTGCTCCAGATGCCATGTGCTGATATCCAAAAGTTAACTGCTAAATTTTTCAAGCTTTGAAGTACCTGGTTCTCTAAAGAAAAGAAGTTGCTGCTCCTCCTCCTCCTCTTTCAGGAAAACTTTTAAAGCTACCGATCCATGACTTCAGTTTGATTTAACTATACCATCCTTGTGAAAAGGCAGAAATGTGATTCAAGATCACAGAATATTTGTGTTGTAAAATTAACCCTGGTTAGAACAGCCTACACTGACATTTCAGTATTTACACTGATTTGTTTATCCCAAGTTGTATGGTAATTATTTGCCTATATGGTGGAATTCTAGCAAGGAGAACTTTTGAAGTGTGTATACCTTTTAGCATAGTTGTGAGCCATTTTCTTTTATATACAGATTCTGGAATAAGTAGCTGCTTAATTTTACATTGGTAACTTGATCTATAATTAGAGTTAAAACAGTTTTTCCTATCTTAACCTTACGTGCCTACCACAGCGTTTATAATTGTGTGCTTGTTATTAATAACCTGCTACCAAAACCCTTGCTGTAAGCTCTGGAGACAAGTAAGATGAATATTTTTTTTGCATACTCTTTCTCTTAGTCACATAGGAGAGGCAAACAGGAAAAAGAAGTAGGTCTCTGGGTGCATTAGTTTGTAAAGCTAAAATCTGGCTATCCAGCTCGTAGTACTACTATCTATGTTTATTGTTTGTGCTTAACGCTATTTTCCTGATGAAAGAGTGCATTACTAATGAGTTGGTTGATGATGTCTTTTCAGATTACATCAGATATGACTATGTGAATAGCCTAGGATAGCCCAAAGGAAGGACATGATGTCAGAATAACATACAGAACAGTTGTGAGGTAGGTGGGGTTTTTACTGTCGTGCCAAAGAATTTTGTGGTTGTCTTTTAATACAATAAAGCAAACACAGTCATTTTATGCCATTTCATTTGCATGCTGAAGGAGTTGCTTGCAGAACTGATTTGAAATTTGTATTTGTCATGACATACACAGAGTGATTTCTTTTTTTTCCAGCATGTTAATGTCTGTTCTGATTTAAGGTAACATGTTGATTTGAGCAGCTGAAAACTTGCCTTGATTGCAAAGCACTTGTATGTTTCTTCTTCTGAGGGTATTGCACCCTAGCTGGATGGAATTCCCAACTTGAGTTCTGTAGGAAGCTTCAGAATTTGTAGGTTGGTTTTGGTTGATTCCTTTTAAACACCTCAAAACATCTATGCAGGAGGAGTTCTTGAAGGTTTAACCACAAAGAGTGGTTGATGTCCCAAAGTGTTACTGAATTTAATTAGCATAGATGGTAATTTTAACTGTAAACTTTTAGAACAGTTAGAATAACTTCAGGTAGCTGAATACAGAGGGCCTTTGCTTCTCCACATTAAGTTTCTATTGTTTTTGAGAGGGGTGAAGTTTATTATTTTGTAAGGTATTTCTCTAAGGTGTGGCTACCTTCATCCATGGCTTAATAGCTGCCCCATGGCTGGGACAAAGCCAGGACAGTTCTGTTGAGAGGTGACTTTTGTGGGGGAAAGAAACCAAAACCAAGTCCAAGGTATGGATAGAAAACACAATGTAACTACTAGAAATTGTTCTAGGGTGGTTTTAGTAAGTAGGTCTGAGCACCAGAGCTGTATTTCAGATCGTTCTGCTTCACAAACAAGGAAAGCAGCCCACACTTAACTCTCTCCTGTTGAGTACCTTGGCCAAGCTATTTTAACTGTTTCTCTGGAATTTCTACACTGCAATCTGCATATATTTGTTTTAATTTCTAGACTCTTGAATCACTTTGATCTAGTTCTAGCATTAACACTTATGTATTGAAAGAGGTACTGGGCAGAATATGTTTTTCTGAATTGATTCCTGGTAGGTATGATTGAGAGTTTTTAAAGGATTTAAAAATATATAGCTTTATCTGAAAACTATCTCACTGAGACTCTCTAACTGGTCATGGTCACTTTGACCACTATCAGAATAATTCTGTATTGAAGGTCTCAGGATGTAAACTTAATTCTTACCAGTCATATATAGGGACCGTTAATAAGGGGAAAAAACAGCAACTTCTGTGTGACTGTCATTAATCAATATAATGCTTTCAAGTTTATCTCAGACATGACCTTTAATAGCATGAATCAATGATTTTTAAGAACCCAGTATCCTTTTAATGTAACAGGCTATTCTTAATGCATGATGTTTAGGCTTTTGTTTGGTCTCTTGTTTGTTGATAGCACTTCAGTTCTGCCATTTCATATCTTTGCTTGTTAGAGACATCTGGAAAATAATTCTGTTTCCTGAAAACTATTAAGGTTTCAAGTCTTGTTTTTATTTCATATTGGAACAACAACCAAGCCTTAAAAGAATTTTCATGAAATTTAATTAATTAATGTGTCCTTTGAAAATCCAATTCATGTAATCTGTTGCCATGCTAATTTAACCACTACTGCTTGTTTTCCTTAAATTTGGTCTGATCTGAGACCATTATGTGAGTTATCCAGTATATCTTTGTAGCAGGTTTGTGGGTTTTTTAACACAATATTGCTTTTGTCAACAAATTTAGCTGCCTCTTATCTTGCTCTGTTTTCTGTTGTGAACAGGGTACAATAACAGCTCTATTTGCATTCTGTGTTTTCTTTCTGCTTTTTCCTGGGTTGCTGGAGCAGTGTTAAAAGTCAACGGTCTGGTGCCATCATTTGCTGTTTTCTGGGAGACATGAGCTGTAATTTAATGAATTCTTTGCCATTTTAGTTTAACAAAAGGGGAAGAGTGGCTTAGAATCACAGAAAGATGGAAATGAAACCATTGTAGCATCCCTTTGTCAAGCATTGAAGGTGCATGGTAAAATAAAGTGATGGGATTATAAAACTCAGTAAGTGTCTTCCAAAATTGTCAATGAAACTTTGGAAATTAGTATCTTTTGATTCCAGGAATATTTCATCTTTATTTAGCCACAGGATTATTTCAGGATTTGATTTAAAAAAAAACAAACAAACAAACAAACCCCTCAGTAATCTGTTTTGAACTTGGATGTGTTTTAGCTTACAGAAGTAAAAAAAACAACCCAAAACAAACCCAAGAGCCACCTGTATTTCCATGATAATGGTATCTTTGCTTTCTGCAGGGCAAGGCCAGAAAACCATGCAGTCATCAGGGCACAGATTCCGTGATGTCGAGCACCACCCGCTTCTCGCTGAAAATGACAGCTACGATTCCTCTTCCTCGGAGGCCGACATGGCAGAGAGGGTTTGGTTCATCCGAGATGGCTGTGGTATGGTCTGTGCTATAATGACATGGCTTCTGGTTGTCTATGCAGACTTCGTAGTGACTTTTGTCATGTTGCTGCCTTCCAAAGACTTTTGGTACTCTGTGATCAACGGTGTTCTCTTTAACTGCTTGGCAGTACTAGCTTTGTCATCGCATCTGAGAACTATGCTAACTGATCCAGTAAGTATGAGATTGTTCCTTGACCTTGGATTGTTCTCTCCTGTAGCTCATCATCTGCAGAGAAGTTTGAAAAAGTAGTCTCAGTCTCCTCCTGCTAGGAGAAGTAGTGTTAGATTCAAAACTCTCAAGGTAGAAGGCTGAGATCTATACTTTTCCTGTTGTTCTGTTCATGAAACCATAAATAATTTTTGCCTTGAGGAGCAGGCAGTGATTTATCAGGGAGAGATAGGCTCATAAGAAATACAGTTTGTTAAATATTAACTGAGGGTCTGAAGAAGCTAATAAAGCTTTATTCTTTTCTAGTCCTTTTTTTCTTACAGTTTTTCTTCAGATCTTCAAACTTCTTAAGAAAAGTTGTAGCTTCAGCCTGCTATATCATTTGAAATGTATCTTCCATTTATGGTACATGAAAGATAGATATTCTATCTATCTATCTGTAGATAGATATTCTGAATTTCTTCAGAATATCTATCTGTAGATAGATATTCTGAAGAAATTCAGTCATATATTGAGGGAAAGTAACAATTACAGTACTACATCATTCATGTATTACTGTGTTTAGGTATTCAGTGTCAGTGGGAAGGGAGATTTAAGTTGAACCCACATTGGAACAGTGTAAGTGGTTTTAAAACCACTAATTTCTTAGGATTCTTACTTTTTAGGAGTTCAAGAGATAAATTTATTTCTTTTGTGCTAAAATCTATTAGTAAAATCTTCTTTAGAAGAAATCTGGGGAGAGAGGGGTAAAGGGAAAAGCATAGTTTTCTGTAGATTTTTGAGGCAGTAACAGTGTACATAAAACTTATGGGAGTGTTCAACAAAACTCAGCAGGGTGTTGTAGTTAATGGTTTGCTAGGTCTTTGATTTACTTCTGAGCCCACACCCAGTGATGAAATGTTATGACTTCTACAGACTGTGACAGCTAAGAAAGTTAATGGTTTAAGGACAGATTGCTTAAAAATATGTACTGGTAAAACAGTGTGTCTTTCTAGACCTATGGGGTTTTTTATGGCTAAACCATGATATAAATTGAGATGAATCACTACCTTTTTTCCCTCCCCTCCTCTCCTGCTGACTCCCAGAATGGAAGGTGAAACTATGTGATAGAAACTAAGATTGAAGGAAAAAGGAATAAATTGCCTCAAAACTTGTGTGAACTAAATGTACTCTTACAACTATAAAAATAGGGTGGTTTTTTTTTTATTGAAAGGAATTGGTGACAATCTGAGACTATTTTTGAAATAGAGTGTATTTTTATCAGCAAAATTCTAACAGCATGGTCTGAAGTTACTGTCCTTAGTGAAAGGCAAATAGGTGAATTTAAGAGATGTGTTTTAATGAGCATAAATTTACCTGGAACAAGATAAATTTTACTTCAGGAGTTCTCTCTGCCTTTGAGATAATTCACCATGTCTGCATTAAGGTATTAACTTTAATGATATTGCAAAATCACCCCTCAACATTCCTGCAATACAACATGAGTGTTTGAGCAGCTCTTTCTCAGATTTACCTCTTCAAAGGCCAGCTGGCTCAGGTTTGAAGCATCACTTAGCCAAAGAGTTCATCTGGGGCAGAACTCAGGATTGTCTCAGGCAATACAAACACAAGATTGTTGTTCCAGGCTGTAGGTAGGCAACAAAAACATTCTGATGAAGTAGAAGAGGTGTTTTGTGATTGGATCTGAAGTGCTTGCTGATTTCTTAACTCTGTCTCAAACTTCCTTAAGGTGTCTATGTAAAGTGATGATGTTGCAGTGGTCTTTTTTTTGAAGGAGAAATAATTATAGGGTGTTGCAGATGATTTAAGGGAACCAACCTGGAGGTTATCCCTCTGTGTGGGAAGTGCTTGCTTGGAGGAGCTGGTACAGAAAGGCCATTGCACTTTCATTTCACATCCTGATTTATTTCACAATCACTTCCTGTCACAGATGAGCTCTATAAATAAGCAAGGTGACAGTGCTACTTTCCATTATTTTCTTATTAATCCAAATTTAGATTCTGATCTTACAAGGCTCTAGATTAATATTGTTACTGGAAGAAGCAAGCCTGCTTGCTATTTCTGTCTGTTCATCATCATCTTTGTTGTGTTGAAACAGCTGCTAATGCAGCTCTGTGGTGAACAGCTGAGAGAACTAATCACTAAAAACCAATTTCTTTTCCAGATGGGTTATTTTCCTTCTGGATCAGTTCCTTCAGCTGGTTACCATGTAGCTACGCAAACTTTCCCAGTAGCAGGAGGTAACAGGGGATACTAGATGCAGAATAATGAAGCCAGTGGTGGTTCCTGCTGATAGTGTCATAGCTAAAAGCTTAAAAATAAGGGGAAAAAAGAATGACTGTTGGTTCTCAAAAGCTTCTGTACATGGGGCACATGGCTAAATTTTTGGATTCAGAGAATTGGAATGACATCTTTCAAGCAGTTGTTGCTGATTTAACTTCTGTGGAAGGCTTGGCCTGATAATTGAATGCTGTGACAATTAACTTGTCCTGTAAGAAAGCACGTCTCTTTTAGTAGTCCTTGTTCAAAGTGACTCCTCAGCAAATATTTATTGTACCTGTAGTGCTTGTATCTGCATGGAAAGCTGTGTCTTCCTCTTCATTTTATGTATGCTGGTGGCAGCAGGTTCTCTCAGAATTATGCTAATGCTTGGCCATGGATGAGTCTTGCTGAAATGAAGTTGAATTTGAGGTCAGCAGAGGTAATTTATTCATTTGACAACGAGTCTGGTTTATTGCAGACTAGCTTTGAGTAAATGAACTTTTTCCAGCAATTATGCTGAGATTGCTGGCATGAAGTCTACAAAACATATTTTTAAATGCTCTCATTCCATTTAAGAAGCTTTCTCTCCTTCAATTGAAATGATTTCAGGGGGCTGTGCCCAAAGGAAATGCCACTAAAGAATACATGGATAATTTGCAACTGAAACCAGGAGAAGTAATCTACAAATGTCCAAAGTGCTGTAGTATCAAACCTGAACGTGCACACCATTGCAGGTATGCCATAGTTTTCTTTCAAGCAGTTACACATATCCAGTCTTGGAATAAAGTTCCTGATATTTATGTGGTTAGGTTGGGGTTTTTTCCCCTCAAGAAATTTCTTTTGGTATCCAGTAACCTTTCAAATTCATACATTGCAGAGTAGTTGTATGTATACAATGGCACAAAATAAATGTGTATGGGGGGAAAGAAGCAAGAAACTCAAACTTTTGTAGGGAGCTGATGGGAAAAATGACTCCTGTAACCATAAAACTGATCTGTATTTTCTTAATTTAAACTGCCACCTTAATTTGTGTCATTCTGTGCCTGTAGTGCATCATTTCAAGTTATTTGTGAATTGGCATCTTGTTTTCCCAAAGTTGTATGCATAATTGGCTAAATGAATTCCTGTTTGTTGCAGATTGATTTTAATAAGGACAGAAGTGATGATAATTTGAACTAAACATGGTATGGAAGAGATAGTAAATATATCCATTTTTAATTAATTCTCAATCTTTTGAGTTTTCAGGCACTGTGGATCTGCATTTGTAATGTTTATTGTGTCAGAGTTGAAAATAGATACTCCTGTATAATTAAGACTTACATAAATATGTAAATGTTTCTTGTGGCATGAGGTGTGAGGAGTGACTGGGATTGTGTGGCATGTTAAATTTAAGTCTCTGAGTTTGTGCCCTTCAAAAGAACAGAGTGAAGTCTGGTCAGGACTCTGAAATTGTTCTGTAAATTTGTGGTTTCTAAAATAAATGTCTCGGTGTATGTCGCTTATCTGTGTGAAAGTTATGGCTGAGAAGCTATTTCCATTATAAATACTCAGCCTTGGCACTGAAATCTTCCTCTTCTCTCAGATGTGAGTGGGTTTTTGTATCTGGAGTGTGAAGGGAAAAGTTTCATGTATAAATAGTCAAGTATAGAATTCTCTTCAGTTAGTTTATCTGTGCTGTAGGTTAGCTTTTGCATGGATACAGGTACTGCTTTCATGTGCTATGAGTTTGGTCCTTGTTGGCACTCCTAGCTCTGGTAGAGTGTTAATGTTAACACATCTATGCCAATGGCTTGGTGGGCTTGAGGGCAGAACCCACACAGCTGCTTTCTTGTGGCAGAATCTAAGCTGTTAATCTCTGGGGATCCAAACTAGCTTTGTGCCTTCTCTTCATATGGCCTGACATTGTGTTCATGGGATGCAGTAGAGGGACACCCAAGACACTCTGCTTAGTGAGAGGTTGGATTTTGCTAATTTTCTTATCTCAGATTTAGGCTGACTACTACTGAGTCTTGGGAAGGATCTTGTAAAGCATTCCCCACATCTTCAGTCCTGATGCGATTTACTAACATGGAAGTAGCCCTAAATGAAGACAATTTATGTTGAACTCTACTTAGGAGTAAAGAAGCAGGAGGGTTGGGAAGCCTAGTGCCCTGCAGCATCACTTGGGTACACCTTGGGCCCCCATCCTCACAGGCACTGTCTTACCTTGGATGGTCCTGTAGCCTGTGACCCCAGATCACATGGTGTTGGTTGAAAAATTATTGTTTCTTCATGGAAGAAAAATAAAAGTAAGCTAAGTAGTGACTTTGTGTTGTTTATAGCAAGCATTTGAGTGGCATCTATTATTAAAGCAGAGCAAGAATGGATAGTGCCTACAGCAAAGGAAATCTCTGATACTTTCAGAGGGTTTGTTTTCACTAATGACTGGTTCAAAGATCAAGCTTTGCTCATCTTGTGAACTGTTTTCTATAAAATACACTGCAAGATATTCCACATAAGGGTGAAGGATACATTTTAATGCTTGCACAGTGCATATCTGGCTTCACAGAACAGCTGAAAGAGAAAGCCAGAGCTGGAAAGTGTGTGTGCTGTCCTTTTTGTTAGCCTGCTGTCATGCTTTTCTCAGCAGTTGGTATCTGGTTTAATTGCCATTGTCTCTGTTACTCATACAGTACAGGCTACTAGTAGTTTCTGTAAGTAACCAGAGGATTTTTCTGTAATTTTTTGGATGTTAAATACATACTGCATAGACAAGCTACCAGAATCTGATTCTTTGCCATAGATTTAGCACTGCAGAAATGTACTGGATAGAAAAAAGGTTGGTGTGATTATGCTGCCAACAGTTTATTGGCTTGCATACCTGGTCCAAGGACATTAAGAGGATGGTCTAGTCCCAAGTAGTCAAAGTGGCAATTTGCTGGTAGAAGACACTTGAAAATGGAAATTGAAGTTGGTTCCTGTTGGGAAATAGTTATTCTCAAAGCCACAGTGCATGTTTTGAGTAGTAAATTATTGACAGAAGAGGCTCTTATGATGAAGTTACGAAAATTGTTGTGCAACACTGCAGCAGAAGTTCTTTTGAGGAAGAAAAATGGTTTCATAATACACATTAGTGATGGGAAAATGAAGAAAAAGCCTTTATTTATTGTTAAATGTCTAGCTTCAGTGTAGTACATTAAGCTGAGATTTTACTAAGCAGTTAACACGTTCAGCACAAGGAAGAAGCTTATCCTGAGTGACTGTCACTGAAGGAGCACAGCTGTCATTAGTTCTAGCCTGTTCTGAGTGCCTGCGTTTGTGCATGAGGAACTGCTGCTATTCAGCATCAGGTTGCTGAGATGTTTGCATCAGTCTTGCTGTGACTTTCTGTTATCCAGACCAATTTCTGCTCATTAGGTGTGTCTTCCTGACTGTTAATCTTTGGCATTCAAAACTGGAATGGCACCTACAGTTGCTCGAGTTCATTCAGCCACAGTGCCAAGCTGGAGAAGACCTTCCTTTATCCACAGCTGCTTGTTCTCACTGTCATGTTGCTCCTTGTGTAGGCGTTGAGTGTTCATGCACAGTGAAATATCCCAGGTTGCAGCTGATTTGAGTGACTTGCTGAAACTCTCACTGCACAAACATCTGCTCTTGGACAGGGGAAGGGATAGCATACAAGCGATGGGGATAGGATGAAGGCAGGATTGCTGTTTTCAGCATTGCTATGAGTTTGGCTGGAAGTGTTTGTTAAATCATGGTGTGAGAGTAGAAATGAAGGCAGGGTTCCAGACATCTGATGTCTTGGAGAGCTCTGTGTGGGCTCGTGAGAAATCCTGAATGAGCAAAAGTGTGTCCTGCCCACCTCACATCCTCCAGTGTTTGGCTTGATTGAGTCTGGATATGATTTTACTCAGTACTTCACATTAATATTCTTTTTTAGAGTGACAGTTTATATTCTGTGTTACATTAGGAGGCTTGCATGGTTTTGGTGACCTGAGTTAGCTCACCTTCCCACAGAGCTTGGGAAATTAGTGAGAGGCTGAACTTGGAGGCAGCAGGCTGGAAAATGAAGATCTTTTAGTGGGCCTTCCTAATGCCTTCTCTTGAATGATACCTATTTCTTCTGCACTAGAGAATGGCTGCAGTGTTTAGTTAGGTATTGGGATTTTCATGTGGAACTGGCACTATTTAAAAAGTAATTTGCATCAGAAAATTAATCACCTTTAATGTCTGTAAACAAGAGGCAGTGGGAACGAGGAGGGGCTGGGGTGTGATAGCTCAGGGCCAAGGGAGCTTCAGAGGAGCAGTGAGAGGTTTGGGATTCTTTCATATAACCTGCACAGGATTATGTACTGCCTCTTGCTGAATTACCTTATAATCATGCATATGCAATGATTTAAGGATTATTTTATGCCTTGGAGCATTTGTTTCCCCACACACTCACCCCCTTTTCTTCACTCTAGTGACAATCATCTAGCTTTGCTTCGTGGCTTGTCAGTGCTGCACTCATAGATACCATACAGAAATAAGCATGCATTAAAAAGGAAGGTTTTTGACTAAAAGTGCTTGAGCTTTTTAGGCTTATTTGGTTTGGAACTGCTGAAATGAAAATGCTTAATATTTTGGATGTTCTGCAGGAAAATCTGGAACGCTGTGAATGTGTGGCTATCTGCAGTACAAAGCTAGGGAAATTAAATATCAGTATTACTTATGCTATTGATTTGTGGAAGAACCTCAACACATGTTGCAACTGTTCTGTTTTTCTGGTGTAACTGTTCATGTCTGGCTGCAGATGGCCCTGAATCTGAGAAATGAGCCCACTGGTGCTGTATGGCCTAGCAGATGGAAAATAGAATTACTGAAGCATTTGACTTCTATTTCTGGAAATAACCTTGACTCAAAAACGGGCAGATACTAACCAATTAGTTGCAGAACTAGCAAAAAACAGTAGTCTTTAAGTATTTGTTAACCAGTAGGCAAAGAATGTGTGCTGCTTACAGTTTGCTTTATGTTGGGGAAGTGAGTTGTGGCAGTCAGCTGTTCTTGGGTTGAGATTTTGAATGCATGTGATTAGAATTGTACAGCCAGTTGAAACCTCAAGTGATGATTTGTCTCTTGAAGATGTGGATTATTTTTTTTCCTTGGTTCATGATCTAAATTTACAATTTAGAAGTCTGTAAACCTGAATAATTACTGTGTCTAAAAAAGCTCCTCCACAAGGGAAGGGTTTTTAAACTGAATCTAGAAAGAACTGAAACTTTGCTCATTCACCACCACAAGTTTCTAAAAAAGTAACTGTATTCATTTAATTCTGTGCTTGGATCACAGAATCACAGACTCACAGAACTGTAGGGGTTGGAAGGGACCTCCAGAGATCATGGGGTCCAACCCCCTGCCAAAGCAGCTCCCCAGCTCATACTGCACAGATAGGCATCCAGATGGGGCTGGAATATCTCCAGAGAAGGAGACTCCACCACCTCCCTGGGCAGCCTGTCCCAAGGCTCCCTCACCCTCACTGGGAAAAAGTTCTTCCCCAGATTGGTGTGGAACTCCCTGTGCTCCAACTTGAGCCCATCATCCCTTGTCCTGTCCCCACAGACACTGAGAAGAGGCTGCCCATGTCCCCCTGTGTCCCACCCTTCAGATATTTATAAACATTAATAAGATCCCCTCTCAGTCTTCTCAAGGCTGAACAGCTCGAGTTCTTTCAGCCTAAAAATATTGGATATTCAATGATTCTCTTACTAAAACTGTTTTTCTTCTGTGAAGAATATCTTATGTACAGAATCAATTTTGTAACAACTAAAAAACTGAGTTGTAAGGAAGCAAATAGTTTGTTTGCAGTTTGTCAAGGAAGATTTCAGCAGCACATGGTCTGATGGCCACTGGATACCCTTGTGTTGACATTAAAATGCAAAGTACTGTTTCTCAACAGGAGTCTTTTCTTTTCCTTCAGTATTTGCAAGCGATGTATTCGAAAGATGGATCACCACTGCCCATGGGTGAATAATTGTGTGGGGGAGAAAAATCAGAGATTTTTTGTTCTGTTTACGGTAAGTGAAGATCACCAGCAGCTTGATCCCAGTGTGGATCTACCTTGATTGTAACAATTTTGGTGCTGCTTAGTATTGAGTACTGAATTAAGGACACAATTATTTTGTGTTGTGTTTGTGGGCTTTTTTCTCCTTCTAAGGAAAATATTCTCCAATCAGGACAAAATTTCTACCCATGCTTCTTTTAATGTTGTAAAGTTCTGTTATTTTAAGCTATCTTAATTTCCTGTGTTTTATGTAGAAACATTTGTACTGTAATTTTGGGAGCTAATCCTTAAAACTTCTATTGTTGCTCTTGTTTTTACACTCAGGCTTAATTAGAATTTGTTTTTACCTCATTGTATTGAATTAAATATTGAAATAGGAAAGTGTATTTTGCTGTGCAGTGGTGAAGGCTGGCTGAAAGGAATGTCTGACTTACTACCTGGCAGCAGTCAAAAGTAAGCCCTCTCTCTTCTTTCCAGATGTATATAGCCCTAATTTCAGCTCATGCGCTCATACTGTGTGGGTTTCAGTTTTTCTCCTGTGTCCGAGGGCAGTGGACTGGTAAGCACTTAATACTTAACTTTCCCTCTCATAATCTTAACAGATATTAAGAGAAGTCACAGATTTCCACCTATCTCAGTCCCATGTATGAAATATTGACTTTGATCTTTTTTTAACTGAGGTCCTGAAAATGTTTCATATCTGTTTACCCTTTTTTTGTTCTTTTAATTTCTCCCCTCTCCCCTTTCTTCACTGAAGAACTCTGGTTGTCAGGGCCATTCTTACTCCCTTTCCACATAGTAAAAGTTCACCACCTCTGTGGTGGGAAGGAAACAGATAGCTGGTCCTCAACCACATCAGCACTACGTTACCTGAAGCTGCCAGCTGGGCTTTGTGTGTCCCACCACAGTTCTGTGAATGACAGCCTAAACATTCACAAACTTCTCCCTTATTCTGTGTCTGGAGCCAACTGTGGGGCTCATATAGGAAAGAAGTTTTCTAAACTGTCCCTCTTATTTAGGGCTCTGACTTGCATTTTGTATTGTTCCCATGTGCCAGAGTTCATTCTGAGGGCTAGTGATCCTACATTCTTCCTGGTACCTGAGCTAACAGGGGAATCTGTGAATATTCCACTAAATGGATGGAATTTTAGTCCTTTCTTTACTTTAAAACAGTCTGTTTCCTGTATACTATCCCATTTCTTCCTTATTCAACTGTAATTGAGTTAATCAGTTGATCAGAGGATCTCCAGAGATGTAACTGTAAGTGTAAGTCAGAACTGAGTGCTTTGTGTGGTGAATTAAAACATAATAAAGCAATCACAGCAAAATGGAGCATCTGGATGAACTAGCAAGCCAGAGCTGACAGCAGTGATGGTTTTCCCAGTGTTTGTCGTGCATGAAGCTTCAAGCTGCTCTCATTTTTATCTGTGTGTAATTCTGAGTATTTAAGTCATCTCATGTGCAGTTACTTGATAACCTTGAAATACTGAGGCAGGGTTGGAGTAAAGAAGCACTATGTGCTTTATAGGAAGCCCAAAGTGTTCTTTCCTTAAAATTCTTTATTTCCTTGGGCAGCAAATAATGCTGCTGCAGTGCTGGAAATTAAAAGCCCGTTATCACTGTGAAATGTTCTTTCAAATGTTGAATATTTTGACAAAGAGCAATAAAAGCTGAGAGGGATGTTTCAGTATGAACATGCACTCAAGATTTAAAATTTTTTGTTGGTGTAACTACATATGTTGTTCTTACAGAATGCAGTGACTTCTCCCCACCTGTAACTGTGATCCTGATGATCTTCTTGTGCCTTGAGGGTTTTCTGTTTCTCACTTTCACTGCAGTCATGTTTGGCACCCAAATCCACTCAATATGCAATGATGAAACGGTAAAGACCTCTGTTTTTGTATGCTGTAATTATTTTAGGCATATATGATTAGAAGTTTTATTTGCATGAGGGGAGGCTCTTGTTTTTGAGAAAACAATGAACTATTTCAGATTTGGGGGCGTTTATTTTCTGCAGTTGTAAGGATTGAAATATTTCTGTTGGGGTTTGCTTTCTAACAGAAGTTCTTGTATGATTTGCTTTTCTCATGTAAATTTTATAAATCAGGTTTTCAATTACAAATACTCAGACCTCAGTTCAGATTGGTGCTCCTCAGCTATCAGACTCCTGATATGTCTCAGGGAAATGTCTGCTTTTCTCAAGTTTGCACTTAAACTAGCTATCTTGTATCAACCCTTCACACTTCCCTCTTCTTTGATCCACTTTATTGGAGTACAACTGTAGTTTGGTTGTTTGGCTCCCTCAGCCTTAGATATGCAGTCTTAGGCTTTGAGAGGATGGTTTGTGATGGATAACTGACCAGAAACATAAGGAATTTGAATTTGTGGCTGCTTACAATTTTCTGTGAGGCTGTTCAAAAGACTACTTTTGTACTGAAGAGTAACTGTGGAAAAACAAGTGGTAAATATCCAGCCTTCATTAGTGGGAAGTACAAAAAATGAGCATCAGAATAATGCTTTTGGGAGAGCAAGCCTAGCATCAGTAATTGTAGCATGAGAGCTTTCTTGGAAGCCTTATTGTGTGGATCCTCTGCTGTTCCATCAGCTTTGGTCATTCTGTCTTTGAGGAGAGGTAAACCAACCTTCTTGTACATGTTTTATGTTCTGTCTTGTACTCTCTAGTCAGAGGGCTACATCACCCCTACTTATTTCTTCCTTACTAAATAAACAGCAGTAAGGAACTGATCGACTTGGTATAGATTAACAGAATGCAAAATCATCATCGGCTTTGATAACTGCTGTTTAGACTTCACTAAACTTGGGACTGAACAGTGTGTCACTGCTTATATACAGGAGATTGAAAGACTGAAGAGTGAAAAGCCAACATGGGAGCGGAGACTACGTTGGGAAGGAATGAAATCTGTCTTTGGGGGTCAGCCTTCACTCCTGTGGATCAATCCTTTCGCAGGATTCCGAATCAGGCGACTTCTACTGAGAGCAAAGAAAGGAGGACCTGAATTTTCTGTTTGAGTCTAATTATGCTGGAACTTGCAAGAATACGATATAATTATTTATTTGGGGCCAGAGAAGGCTGTCTACATATAATCTGTGACCAGGTGAAACTGATATCAGACATTTGCTTGTAGCAAGCAGAGTTTTATACGTTTATCGTCACAGACATCTCATTAACTTTCAGAGACACAAACTGGATCTGTAATGGTCTTAACAGCAAGATAACAGAGGAAAAGCACGTGGTCACACTAAGGAAGCCAAATGTCATGCTACTGTAATTTATTTTATGAGATTAATTACCCTTTTTTGTTAAACCCTTTTTATTTGATAAATGTTTGGGGAATTACCTGTGTGTTTTTATAAAAAGTATATACTTAGGTGCAGTTGTCAATCATAAGGAGGAGTATTATGGTGAAAGTTGATCTCAAATGAGACCTAGCCTTCTAAATCCAGATTTCAGGGAATAGTGGTTTCTTCAGTTTTAATTTATATTTCAGCTAGTCCTAATAAACAGAGCTGTACTCTTGTGTCCCACTTCAGGCACACATTCCTCATATGCAAGTGATTCAAAGGACTGGTGCACACAACAGCATCACACGTCAGAGGCACTGTTACACCCCTGCCAAATGTCTTCCCAGGCTCACAAAAGCATGTCTTATGTTTGGCCATAATCTCATATGGCATTTAGGTAAGTTCTGAGACTTCAGTGAACAGCACTTTTAGCTAATGGCTGTGGGGCAGTTTGTGCCCTGGATATGCATCTCCAATTCTTAATGCATTGATTCAAGAGGAACTTCAGTGTGGGTGTTTGAGGATTGTGTTGAGGCCTTTGTGCAGGGGTAAGTGGGACCAGTGACTGTATCCTCCTGTGTGAGACTAAGAAGAATGTACTGCAGATTAGAGTTTGACTGAAGAGGGTTTTTTTGTAAAGTCTTGCTCTGCCCCTTTGTTATTGTACAGACTTTTCGTAGAAGGACAGCTGTTAATGATCCCTTGAACAAGGACATCAGAGGAATGAGGGAGGTTGCCTTTTTCTCAAATACAACAGATCTTAAACAGAAAGATCTGCTCTGGAAGGAATTACCTTGAATTTAACAAATTTTCCAACCAAAACCACTTTCAAGAAATGAGAGCAATACAGATCTAGAACTGCTTTATGTGGGCCTGAACAAACAACAGTAGTGCTAAGAAACATTTATAAATCTGCAAGTAATGAAATAACAAGCTGCAAGTAATGAAATTCAGCTACAAGTGGGTTCTTTAAAAAGTATATTTAGACTATTTTTTGTATTGTTAATCTGTTCTATAAATTACTGACAGTATAACGGATCATGCAGGAGCCTTGATGCATAGCTTGAAATCGTGCCTAGAAAGTCAATAGCTCCCTGTTCTGGGACTTGCCTTAAAATTGTCCTGTTCTTGCTTTTGCTTTGCCAGTAGCACTGATGATCTGTCCCACTTCAAGCAGTTCAACGTGCTGGAGAATCTTGCCATTCTAAAGTTTACATCCTACAGAAGCTATCCTTTCTTTTTCTCTCAAGTGACCTGCTCCTCCATTTCTTTGTAGCTGTTTTGTGGCATCTTGATTCCAGCTTCATCAGGTTTTTATACCACCGGGTGGGTGAAGTTACTAAGGGATCTGTTTATTACCTGTGGCCCTGCGAACAAAGCTGTGCAATACCATGTCATATGTTCCCTCTGCCTGGGGGGAAATGGTGTGTAACGCTGGACAATTTCTAGGTGGGCTCATCCAACAAAATTGCAGTCAAATGAACAAAAGGACATCTGTGTAACTGAGGGGAAAGCTGGAAGTTCCACAAGAATCTTTGCATATTCAGTTGCACATCTTAAAGATTGGGGGGTGGGAAGGGGAAGAAAAAAACCCCAATGTGTCTGGCTTTGTCATGAGGCTCTTAATGTGTATATTGTTTAACACAATCTCCTGATGAAAATCAGAAAATATCACTTCAAAGAGGTCGAATCCTGTGACTTAGCAAGTGTGTGCGTGTGTGAAACCAGGTTCACTCGGCTTTTCAAACCCTTGTTACGTTGTAATTTTTTTAATGTAAAAAAAGAATAAAGTAATGAATTGAAGTCTTAGTTGACTAACCTCTGCTCTACATGTCACCCTTTTTGTTTTTGTTTTTTTTTTGTTTTTTTCACATATTTGTGCATATATTTAGATCACAGAATCACAAGGTTGGGAAAGACCTTTAAGATCATCAAGTCCAACCATTCCCATCCTAAGCTAAACCAGATCCCTGAGCACCTCATCTGCCCTCTGTTAAACACACCCAGGGGGGTGACTCAACCACATCCCTGGGCAGCCTGTTCCAGGCCCCAACAACTCTTTCAGTAAAAAATCTATTGCTAATATCTACTCTGAGCCTGCCCTGGCACAGCTTGAGCCCATTTCCCCTTGTCCCATCACCTGTCACCTGGCTGAAGAGACCATCACCACCATCACAACAACTTCAGCATCCTTTGTTTTGTGGTTTCTGTGTACATGTATATCCAGTAACAGATGATTCTGCTGCAAATTAAAGATGCTGCTCTGCTTACTAAGGGTTTTATGCTATGCTAACTCCTCAGCTGCCCTTAGGTACTCCTCTTCTGCATCCTCTGCTGTAACTGCTTATCTTACCTGTTTGTCTATGGTGAGTGGAACAACACACAGTGAACACTTCCTGGTTTAAAACTTAACAGGGCACCCCAGGCTTTGCATCTTCAAGAGATCTGTGTAAAATACAGGTTTGGACTCCCTAGTTTCTCAGCACAAACATTGATTTTTTTTTTTATTTTTTTTTTCCCTTCCCCACTAGTTCTGTAGCCTCAGATAAAAGGACAGCTAATTGCTCAGACTAGAAAGCAGCACTTGAGGTAGCTATCAGCAGAACAACTGACCCACCAAGGGTGAGGGCAAGCAGGAAACAAGGTTTACAAAGGCAGGAAGGGTTAGAGAGTCTGAAAGTGGTTTATTTCCTGCTTGCAACCGTTCTAAAAAAATACTTTGCTACCTTCCTGGGTGTAATGACACACTGGCATACTGCTGGGTCAGTGGAGAAAGTAGCTCCAAATACATTCATATAAACTTTGTGCCACTGCTCCTTGTATTTTTCAGCAGGTTAATGATTTGCTTATATTTGTATGCCATAGCAGTTAAGGCTGGGCTGTGTTTACGTATATTTTAGAGCCTGTTTACTCTCCAGATGGAACAGACATCTCTGCAGATGGGTCCTGCTAACTTACTCCCTTTTTATTGTTTAATATCTGGTCAGGTTGTTTCACAAGCCCTTTCTGAAGACTTAAGAGGGCAGCAGCAACATAGGAGAAATCCATTCATGGGCTTCTCTGTGCCTGTCCTGTGCTGAAGCCTTGTGTTTCTGTGATTGTTCCCATTTCTATTGGCACTGTGTTAATACCTGAATGTTCTCAACGCTGATGGAGAAAGTAAGTGGCATTAGAGGTTTTGAAGAACAAAAAAGGGACTGCAAAATGATTCTTGAGTCTTTTAATAACACTGAAGCAGAATGCACCAGGGTTACACTTCTGTTTGGGTCTTGGGGGGTTTTTAAGCATTATTCCTCTGAGCAGAATAAGGGCTCAGCTTCCATGATGCATTTAGTGGTTGACTCTGGATTGGGGCTTCTTTATTGTTAAATTTTTTCATGTGTGTTTAGTGTTTTGTTGTTTTTTTTAATGTTTTGCATTACTGTATGGAAAAATCCTGCCATTCATTTTCTGCAGTGCTTCCTGGCTGGGTGGCACCAGGGTGTACAATGCACATCCCTCTTCTGCCCAAATGGAGCGCTGGGAAATAGCCAGCATGCGTTGAGACAACCAGTGTCTTGGTCTCTTTGCACCTCCTGAGTTATCTCTGCAGTGTGTCTTTGTATTAAGAGAAAGTTAAAATAAAACCTTGACTCAATGTTAATAGAGCCAAATGCTGTCATTGTCAAGGAAATTGATAACTTGGAGAAACAGGTAAAGCCCTGCTACCTGAGATGCATGATTCCTGGTGATCTGTCAAACCAGCTGGCACCTGGCCACACAACTAGTTCTAGATGATGGTGCTCAACCTCTTTTAATAACAAAGTCATGATTCCCATAAAGCAGAAATCTAATAAAGAAGTCACTGCAAAGGTATGGTTTGGTTTGCATAAAAATAGTGGTTTAATTTAATACCAGCCCTTGTAAGATGGTAATTTATTCTTGCTTTAAACCTTCACCAGGCTAGCTGAACGCTGGAGGCTGAGTCTGATGCCTACTTGTTCCTGGACATCTTTGTTTTCTACTGTCAGCTAATACCTCAGATTAATTACATCAGTGTCAAGTGAAAGCTGGGCTCTGCTGTGGCAGGTGATTCTTTTCTATGAAAACTAAATCCCTAAGGTATTCACATGGGAGAAATCGATAGAGAAACTGAGCACTTGGGTTTGAATTTAAAAAAAGGCAAGCTGTCCGTGTGAAATAGGAGAATATGGAATTTATTTCCTCCCACAGATTTGTTTGCTTACCATTAATGAATATAAATGTACATTTAATTTCTAGAAAAGTAATGTAACCTACAGGCTGGAGGAACTGGAAGCAATGCTAGGTGCGTGCAGTTGCACTGGCCATGCAGCAGGAATGCTGGCTGTGGCACCCGGTTCCCAGATAGAGCTGTTGGAAATCAAAGCTATCGGGGTGTAATGTCAGATCAAATTCATCACAGGCAGTAGAAAAATAAAACATCGTGATCCTAGGTGAAATTCAACCCGGTCCTGGGTGGTTGCTGAGGTCTGTCTCCTGCTGGAGAACGGTCACTGTCAAAGGACAAAGTATTCCTCCTTTGATGGGGGTCAGGGTGTGCTTCCCAACTTCAGTCAGTGCGATTGCATTTCCTCCATCCAGGGATCTCAAAGTGCTTCACAAGCATCACCAAAATAAACCTCAGGGGTTTGCTGTGGACGGGTGCACAGGGTGGAGAGCTTTGTGGCAGAACTAAGAGTTCTCCATCCTGTCCCACGGGTCAGCATGGCCACCTGTAACCCCTCAAGAGCTAGCTGATGGAGGGTGTTCTTTCTGTCCAGACGAGCATGAGTTTCACACAAGCCCATCAGTCTGCTTGCTGATGAGGCTCAACTTAATGTAAAATAACTTGAGGAAACTTTGAGGTTGTATTGTTGTCTATTGGGACCGTTTTAAGTAGTTGTAACATAGTCAAGAGTTGCTCACCTAGTGCTGATTAGGTTTTACATTAAGTGCAGAAGCACCTTATGTTTTAAACACAAACATTTTTAAACTACATGCCTCTTTCTTTACCCCCTTCCCCCCAAATATAGAATTTGGACAGTTAGGTGGCAGGCATCACAACAATACATAAAGTGAGCAAAGCCTCCTCTGTGCGCTGGGAAAAGGGATGTTATTAATTTTTGGGGTGGACATTTAATTTAGGACTGTTGCTTCTTCTGAGTATGTTTGCAGTTAAAAGCCTGTGGAAGATACAAAGCAGTGATTTGGCAAGCCAACAACTGCTGGACCTTCCTGACTGTCATGGGTTTTGCCAGGCTCAGCAGCCGTGGCCAGATGCTAAGATCCTTGCTGTGGTCTTGGAGCTGTGTTAGATGCAAGAGACAGGCAGAAATGGCTCACAACTGGGCTCTAGGTATACTGGAAAATATGGACAATAACAATGCAGCCATTCCTGGTCACAAATAACAACTGACCAGCATTAAACATTAGCTGGCCAACATGGAATAAGACCACATCTGTGTGGAATAAGGAAGCACTGACCTGTGTTCTGAAGATATCCTCCCTGAAGCTTCAGAGGCAGCACAAGAAATGGGAGTGTAATTACATTTTTAATGGGAATAGACCTTTTTGTCCTGACAATTGGAGACCCGCTGTACTCACTAACGATTACCAGGAGCTGTGTAAAGCGTTTGGTTTTATGAGGATGGTGGCAGAAGGCTTTAAAAGCATCGAGCTAGGTGATAAGTGCAGTCAGAAGGCCTGCTTCGGAGAGCTCGCAGCCTTGGTCCTGCTGCAAAGAGCAATGACCCCAATCACTGTGTGAAATGAGGATGACGATGGTGGGAAGACCCGGGGTGAGGCTCCTGCTGCAGTCTGGTACGTGGTGCTGGATTCACGGGTGGGAAAGGGTGTGAGCGATGGATCCGGCTACAGGCAGGGGGTTGCTGTGCTTTGCCTCTGCAAAGAGAAAAGGGCCCATTTCACTTTCAGCACGGTTTCCACATTGCTCCCAGCTTCTCCTTCCACCTCTCCCTATAAGATCTCCTGCTTGGGCAGCACTGTCTGAGGCAAGAGCTGCACTACAGTGCTAGGTCCTGCGCTAGAGCCTAGTTTATAGTCTTCACTGCCTGTGCTTGTAGAAGGAGATGGAAGAGATGGTTCAGGAGATGCTGTGGGAGAGAAAAGAAACAGCATTAAAATGGACTAGGAGGCTGTTCACAGATTCACAGAATTTTAGGGGTTAGAAGGGACCTCCAGAGACCATTGAGTCCAACCCCCTGCCAAAGCAGGGTCCCTAGGACAGGGCACACAGGGCGGTGTCCAGATGGGGCTGGAATCTCTCCAGTGAAGGAGACTCCACACCCCCTGGGCAGCCTGTCCCAGGGCTCCCCCACCCTCACCATGAAGTTCTTCCACATATTGGTGCAGAACCTCCTGTACTTCAATTTGTGGCCACTGCCCCTTGTCCTGTCCCCACAGACAGTTCAATAGAGCAATGCCCAAATAAAATCAGCAAGGCACCCTACAAACCGAGGAGCTTGGAGGGTGGGACAGATGGGTCCATCCTAGTTTCAGGCATGTTCTGGTGTATTCTTCCTGGTTTGTGATAAGGCACGGGGTGGACTGATGGGCACATGCCAGCCCTTCTCGATGTTTTGCACTTGGGAAACATCTCTAACTGCCTTTTAATTCTTCCTCTTGTCAAAGGAGAGCTTGACAGAAGAGAGCCAATGGGATCCTGGGGGGCATCAGGAGGAGTGTGGCCAGCAGGTCACAGGAGGGGATCCTCCCCCTCTGCTCTGCCCTGCTCAGGCCCCACCTGGAGTGTTGTGTCCAGTGCTGGGCTCCCTGGGATAAAAAGGACAGGGATCTCCTGGAGACAGTCCAAAGAAGGGCTACGAAGATGATGAAGGGCCTGGAGCATCTCCCCTGTGAGGAGAGGCTGAATAAGCTGGGGCTGTTCAGTCTTGAGGAAAGAAGACTAAGGGGGGACCTAATTAATGTTTATAATTATCTTAAGCATGGGATGCAGGGGTACATGGCCAGCCCCTTTTCAGTGTCTGTGGGGACAGGACAAGGGGCAATGGCTGCAAGTTGGAGCACAGGGAGTTCCACATCAACATGGGGAAGAACTTTTCCCAAGTGAGGGTGAGGGAGCCCTGGGCTGTGGAGTCTCCTTCTCTGGAGAGATTCCAGCCCTGTCTGGACACCAACCTGTGCAGTATGAGCTGGGGAGCTGCTTTGGCAGGGGGTTGGACCCCATGATCTCTGGAGGTCCCTTCCAACCCCTGGGATTCTGTGATTCTATGATTCTATGACCTTCTGACCACTGTACTTCATCCACAGAACACAGCACCTCTCTAATCTCCCATGCTGCAAGGTGCTCTAAAAGAATCTGGAAAGCTGAAATGCACAATGGTAACATTCATAGGGCTGAGAAATAGCCAGACATGCTATATGAGGTAAGACGATCATAGCTGACAGAAGGATGTGCAAGGCATTGTGCTTACATGGCAGTGGCTGTTACAGCACAGCTCATGTTCTACCTGGCTTTTTAATAGCATGGTCTGTCTGCTCCTGCAACAGATAAATGCCCTAACAAACAACTAGTGCCTAGCAGCAGTGTCTAGAGTGGTTGCAGGTGGTTTGTGCTCAGGCCATAGTGTGCTGTGGTTGACAGCAACCAAGACCCTTTATGTGAGGGAGCTCCTGCTACTAGTAAAGGCGTGTGTGCCTCTCTGGGGTTTCCCAGTGCTGCCCACGTCCATGGAAACACACTGCCAGCCACCAGCCCTGATTCTTCTTTGTAATCTTGTGATGTTTAGTAGCATCTCAAAATCTCTCTGGATCATGCAATCTGAGCTGCTCTTTGGAAGTGTGTTTCCAGACTGCATGGGGGGGACACGACTGTGAGCTCTGATTCTAAGTGCTTAAACACAGGAATAAACCTAAAGGTCTTTTTCATAGCTGCTTCTCCTATTCCATCCCTTCATTACACACATACTAATGGAGTAGAAACGGACACGTACGGTCTGGAGGGGCGTGAATCACCGAGCTCATGTTGCTTGGGAGGACGTGTCCTGGCAGTGGTTCCATGCTGAGGTTGGGAGGTCCTGACTGGTACTGGAGATCAATGGTGGTTCCTGCAGTGGAAGTGGGAATAGACATCATTCTTTGTACAGTTACCGAGAAGCCAGATGCTTGAGGTCAGGTCTCTTTTATTTCAGAGAATGTGGGAGACCTCTGTGGGTGTGGGTCAAGGCTTCCTTCCTGCTCCATTGTTCTCTTTGCTCTCAGCCTTCTCCCTGCCCAGGGAAAACCTCCTGGGATGGATGGGGTTTCAGCTGCTAACCGACTGCACTGTTCATCTGTGTGTGTCCCCCAATTCTTGCTCTCATGGGGGTTCCTGTGTAGTTATAACTTTTACATACTTCTAATAACAACAAAAAAGCATCATCTTCTTGCAAACTCCACTAGTTTGGGAGGTTGCCTAAAATTCAAGTGCCCCATTGGTGTGAAGCATTGTACCACACAGTGTACCCACTTCTGTGAAACGCTTCCTTGCTCCCATTTTAATGGATAGGCTGGAAAGAAATATCTTGGGGATTGGACTGGAGTGAGAAGGACCCATGCTTAAGCTGCAACTTGACCTGACCTCCTCCCAAGACCAAGGCTTCTCAACCATACATCCCCCAGAGAAGGAATCAAACCCAGACACAAAGCCCCATAATGACCTTGCTGCCCATTCTCATCAGGGTTTATACCTCCCAGCAGCATCTCCTGCAGCAAGCTGTCGATCCTGGCCACACCGAAGAGCTTCACGAACTGGACTTGCTCTATCATCTGCCAGGTGATGCTCTGCAGCGGGGGCAGGAGGAGGAGGATGTCGCTGAACCGGCCTCGGGAGTCGTACTGGCGATCATTGATGTAGTCCTCCAGGTTGACTTGGACCTGGAAGCGCATGTTCTTCACCTTCCCAGGCTCACTCAGGCCTTTGCAGTCTGTGTGGGGGGAAAATGAAGTTAATTGCTGGCCTGTGGGGCCATAAAGTGTTAACCGGTCAGCTGGGCTCTGAGAAGGGAAAAGGATGAGAAGCCAATGATCCTCTGATAGTCATCTCTCAGAGTCTCCAAGTTCACCTCACAGTGTTGGGCTGCCACTATTTTGTATCTTGTGTGGAATAAGGAAACAGGGGAATTTGAAGGGAAACAGTAAGAAAAGAAGAGACAGAGAGGTCTGGCTCCTGCCATTAGTGAAGAGGAAGCATTTAGAAGTTGAACTGTGTCTAGAATTTCTCCCTGAAAACTTTTAAGTCCCATGCATGCCTCTAAATCCACACAGATTTAGTGCCCATCTGTTGCGAATGTGCCTGTTGCAGCATCAGATTCTTGTCTTGATTCCCTGTCTCTGACCCATGGTCGATCTGTTTTTCATGGACCACTGGTCCAGTTGGTGTTGGGTGAAGTGCAGGGATTTGCTGCTTTGCCCTCCTGCCTCTCCTGTCACCTAAAACTGAGGTTTTTGGCTCACTGGAGTGTTTCCTTCATGGTTTCCAGAGAATCCACAAGCAGCACATTTTAGAGGCCATCATGCCAAGACACTAGACAAAGTGGTTAACAAATCATTATATGATAGCACATTAACTCTGTGAACATGCCTACTTGTTAGTGTGAACAAATTCCACCTCTGTAGGTCTTCATATGCTTTCACTTTAGATGATATCCCAGTCCCTCACTGTCACGATGATCTAAAGCTTCCCTGAGACACTGATCAGCTGAGAAGGTAATTTGTCAAACTCAACTTAATAGCACAATCCCCCTGCAGATTTGCAGCAGGCTCTTTGGGGAGCCAAAGCTCAGGAATGATGGTTGGCAGACTCCTGTATCTTGATTCCAAGTCAGCGAACGCAGCAAAATGTAACTAATGGAAGCTGCTCTAATTGCTCTGTGCTAATAGACACCGAGACGAAAGGGCGTCGTGCTGGACTTGGGAGCCTCCCCCCATCTCTTCTCCAAGCTACAAGGCAATATACACTGTGGGGACTTGAGTGTTGTTCCAAGGAGGGGTTGTGTGTGTGTGCTGTAGAAACAGGAGTGTTTGGGGGGAAGCTGGCTGGAGACAGAACCCCCCATGGCTGTGGAATAAGAACACAGCACAGGTATGAAACCAGCTTTTGTTTGTGTGTTTCCCTGTCCTCCATCCTGTACAGATCAGCCCTGCCCTCAGCCAGTGCTGGCTGCCAGCAAGATCCATTACCAAACCCCTCCCCAGACTGATATTTCTGGGTACTCTGAGCAGTCCAGCTCTCTGTGGTTTTTAATGCTGGTTTCTGAACTGATGGATGCTCGGCGCTGCTGCTCAGTTGATGCACTTTGCTGATGCCTAATTCACTATAGGCATATATGTCCTTACCAGTCAGCTCCTTCATTTCAGACTGATGGGCTTTCCTGAAGCTACAGAAGCAGCAAAACTGCTCCAGGGTCTGCAGAGCCTTGCACTTCACCCTGGCTGGAGTTAATACTTGCTAAAGCCTGAAGTGTTCAGGGATAGAATCATAGAATGCGTAAGGTTGGAAGGGACCATTAGAGGTCATCTAGTCCAACCCCCTTGCAGTAAGCAGGGATATCTTCACTAGATCAGGTCACTCAGAGCCCCATCAAACCTGACCTTGAGTGTCTCCAGGGATGGGGCCTCCACCACCTCCCTGGGCACCCTGTGCCAGTGATCCACCAACTAACATGTCCTTACTGCACTGATAATATTGCTCATTACAGCAGGGACAGGGGGAAATGTAGAGCTGCTGCCAGGAGGTTTCCTGGTTCTTGGAGAACCCCCAGCTCCTTTTCAAACCCCATGCTTGGCAATCAGGAAGGAAGCTTACCTGGGTCAAAGAAGATGATGGCTTTAAGGCAGGCGTACTCATTGTCATCGATCTGGATGTCCCTCAAGGGCTTCACCAATTCGTCCAAAATTCTGGTGGCCACACGAGCGATTTCCAGTTCTGGGCAGTGCATTGGGATGATGAAGTCATTCCCTGGGAAGGCAAGAGAAAGGTGGCATTGGTTTTTCATTTTAGCACTCTGGACAAGGTCTTATCCAGAAGTTACCCAAGGCACGTTGCCAGATAGTCCCAGTGCCCATGTGCAGCAGATTTCCAGCATGCAGCTTCAAGCTCACATTCATGATTGAGAAGCAAGCCATGGATCTCATTCTTTCGTCCTTAATGATCTCATTTGCACACGTCGGTGCACCCACGCTGTACACAAAGCCTGCTCCACGTTCTGCTCTGGTTTACTCTCTGTTACCCCTAGCATCTGTTTGCAAGTGGTGTTGCATCTTTATTTTTAGTGATTTGGGTCTGGGTTTTTTTTAAACAAAGTTCTCCCTCCCTCTTTTCTCCCATGTGTGGCTTTCAGTGTCAGTATTCCCATTTCTCCGAGGATTATCCCACATGTGTTTCTGGTGGCAGAATGCTACATGAAAAGGGAACACCTACTCACACTATAATTTTTAATAGACCTCTCTCTCAAGTATGGATACCCAAATGCCTCATTGCCTGTGTCCCAGCAGTTTCAGTTCCAAAAACTAGGCAACACATTTTGAGATGCTGTTTAAATACTGGAGAGGGAGGTTCTCATCCACATTTTCCAAGCAGTAAAGGGATGGTTGCAAAAGTCCTGGTGAATTTACTTGCTCCTTTATAAACCTCTCCAGAGACCTTCTCAAGCGCTTAGCCTCAAGCCAGAGGCGCAGACCATGTCATGCAGAGGGGATTTCAGGTGGGCAGGAGACTTGGCAATGACTCAGGTGTGTGAATTATAAAACTGGGGAGTGTTTATCACCACTTTACCTAATAAAAGGAAATCGGTGTATGGTATGGACCGTTTGGCCACCCCGAGGAGCAGGTGTTCCCCCGCGTGGGCTCTGAGCAAGGCAACCTGGAGATGGCACAGGGGAGAAAATTAACACTAAGTTTGGAAAGCCTGGAACAGAAGGGTGAGCTCTTGCTGTTTAAGATTAAGGTAAATTTGACGTTGGCTTAGATGTGTTGGATCTGTACAATGAGGAGGTAAAAGGTAGAAAATTACGACTGTGTTCATGGTAAACTGAATAAAAAGGGTTTTTTTTTCAACTGGAAGAGCAAAGAGGGGCTTGAGTAATTTGAGTTGTTAGGAAATAAACGTTTTTATTTTAACCAACCAAGTACCAATGAAGGGAAAACCCAGTCCTTTTTGAGTCAGCCCTTGTGCAGACTGAAGTGGCTTGGGGGGGGACGACTTTGGCTTCTTGATTTATTTTTTCCTCCATTCCTTGTCTTTCATGACTCTTTCTCACCTGCTAGTTTATTGCTCTGCATATAGGGTGACCTATATATGTTATCATCAGATTCTCCTGCTGAAAAGGTCTGGCTGGGAATTCCTACCAAAGGTGGTGGGTTACAGGGAAGAGGCATTTGCCTTTTACCTGGTCGTCCAGTGGGAGCTCACAAAACGCTGGGATGTATTTTGCCCACTCAACCAGCACCAGAAGCTGCTGCTTCATGGACTCACACACATCGTTGATGGTGGCAACCTTCTTCATTGCAATGTCTGCGCTGTGCACGGGACTCAGAGATGAATACTGGAAGAGAAACAACCTGGTTGTGTCCTTGACCAGATCTTCGCTGCTTTGCCGTTCTCGTTAGCAACCATTCACTGATAACATGGGGAGCCCTCACGGAGCTTGACCCCAGGAGGTCAAGAAGACCCCTTCTGAGGAGACCCCTGTGTCTTAACTTGCTCAGCGATGTGTACTTGACCGATCCATGGCGGAGCCTCCACGAGGTGGTGCTCGGTCCCAACAGACACCCCTCCCTCCCTCCCTCCCCCGCCTCCATCCCCACTCTCCAGCCTGGCTCAGGACAAAAACCTGATTAATATTCCCGTTCCTAGCAGTAGCCAGCAGCACTGGGGCTCAGCTCACCATTAATCAGTTAAATCATCAGCCAAATGCATGAAAGGCATCCAGCCTTTCTCCCCCAAGGAGGTGTCTGGGACACAAACCGCCCATTTCAGTCTCTAAGGAGCTGCATGGGGGAGGGAGAGGGTTAAAACATAATACTTTTCTGAAAGGAAATGGATGCATTGCTGCATGTAATATGCAACATCTGGATGCTATGTTTCAGTGGAGAAAGGGTATTTGCATAAGAATTTAAAGGATGCACAGGGTGAAGCTTGTGGTGGAACATGAAATAAGAAAGCTATCAGTGTTAGCTGAAGCCTGGTGATTTTATTAGCTTTATTTTTCTCCCTTAAGATTGTTGCCCTGGTAAAGAAAGTGCAAGAAAAGATATTATTGCCCATAACAGGAACGTTATGCTCTGAGCAGGGCAGAGCGTGCAGCAAGGAGGGGTAGAATCCTGCATGAAATGCGGTGGGCTTTTAGGGCTGCAGCAAAAAAATAGGGCTGGGGGCAGAGGGAACCCAGGGTCTGCAGCTTCCTTCAGCCCTTGAAATTCCAGCTTTGCATCTCACATGCCAAAGGCTGTGCCTGCTCCTTGCAGGACATGTCATCCTGATAATGCACCAAGGCTTTTTACTGCCTGCTTTTGTCTCTCTTTAATGCATTTTCTTCCCCGTGATGTTGTGGAAGAGCCATCCAAGGGCAGAAAAAGATCCAGCCCTGACTGGTTTAGCTCACCCACAAACCCATATGCAGTAGCTGAAGACCATATGCGTCTTCTGGAGGGCTGGCCTGGTGTTCCATACCTGCTGTGCCATGGCCTCAGCCTGAGTGAGCACGCTGATGGAGAGCGAGCCGTTGTCCTCGTAGCTGCTCCTGCGGATGCTGATCCTGTCGCGCTCGTTCTGCACCGCTGAAAGGGCAGTGAGCAGGGCTTGTGTTAGCAAGAAACTTCCTGAGCAACCAATGGCTGCTGTCACCTGAGCTCCCCAAACAGGAGTGGATGGGGATTTAGTGCCTGCAGGACCCTCCACCCTCTTTCAATGTTGTAATAGGATTAAATATCTCCCTGGGGAGAGGAAAAAGGCCACCAGAGAGGGAGAATACCCTTTCTTCTATGTCAGCACTGAGGAGTTCCCTTCTGAGCTCCTGGTACAACAGGATGCTCCTGAGGTTGCATCTTGTCTTACAGCAGCACTGGAAAAACCATCCTCTGATCCCACCTCAAAGCAGCCTTGAAATGTCCCCGGCCCCTGAGGCATCACAGATGGTGGTCCACAGGGGACATCTCCAGCACTCAAGGGGAGCCATCTCATTAAGGGAGCTCCAAAGAAAGGAAGCTTTACTTCCCCTATCTCCCCTCAAAACCCTTTCCTCAGCCTTGCCCATCATGCTACTGGTTTCAAGGAGCCTGTAACTTCAACAGTGATGCTATCGCACAGGTGAGGGAACAAACCAAGCCAGGGTTTGCCTCCAGCTCCACTAATGCCTTGTGCAAATCACTGCTGCAAACCAGCCTGAACGGTTAATACTGGTGATGCCACACATCTTGGGCATGTACACTGACCATAGCAGAGTGAAGATCAGCCCTGGGGCTTTTTGCAGACAGAAAGGTATGGCCATGCTGCAGCCAATCAGAAAAAAACATTATTGGTTGGGGGTTTTTTGAGGTCCCTTCCACCCTTCAAGCCATTCCTTTCCCTGAAGCACGAGCCACATCCAGCCCCAAGCTCCATCCAGCCTGCATGCTGAGCAGAAGGGATTCAGCACACCTCAGCAGCTTAATTTTTGCGGTGCAGGCTCTAAGAACTGACTCGTCTCTGCTGCAGCCATCAAGTAAAACATCAGCAGAGAGAGAAAAAAAAAGCAGAATTTAGACTTCATTCGACCTCGTTTTCAGTGTTGGCTTCTCCCCTGAGCCCTGGGGCCTCCACCCAGCAGCAAACAGGCCCACATGGGGTTGGGTGAAGGAGCCTGAACGCAGGCTCAGTGCTCCCCTGACAGGCCGTACGTCTTGGGAAGGGGCTGTCAGGTCCTTAAAGCAGAGGGAGCGGGAAAGATATAGCATGTGGTGATAAGGCAGCACATCCCTCCTCCTTCCTACAGCAGTTCCCTCCTCCTTTTGGGTTTATTTAGGGGAATGACTCAGACATCGCTGTCAACAGGCAGCTCACTCTGGGCTTTAACCCTTTGGGTGGCAAACAGTGAGGTTTTTGTCTCAAAAGTGGCCATTGGAGAAGAATATTTTCCAGCAAGGACTTCATTTTTTTTTTGCAGAGTCAGCAAAATTATCTCACCATCACTCTCTGGAGACTTTGTCTCTCTGCAGGGCTGTGATTTAGAGGAAGCATGGCTATTTGCTTCCCCGAATTCATGCAAAGGAGGAGATGGGAGGAGGGGGGGATGTTCTGCTCACAGGGTGGGAAGGTGGGTCTTTGTCAGCTGGGGTTACAGCCACCACTCTGTTTTCCTAACCCGCCTCTGATGAGCAGCCAACAAAGTGAAAGGGCAGAAAACAAGCAACAGTGACAAAAATCGATAGCTCCCATTAGCAGCAGGAGCTTGGTGTTTGTTTTACAGGATTTGGGGCTTGGCCTTGCTGTCAGTTGGGATCCGCTGGCTGCAGAGCTGGGTGTGCTTGTGGAGGAGGGGGTGGGGGGAAGGTCTGCTAGGATCCAGCCACCGAGAGCATTGGAGTCAAGGTTCCATGAATGCCTGCAAAGGGCCAGATGTGAGCATCAATTTGTTAAAAAGATGCAACACACATAGATATTACCAGAGGATTTTCAGAGTGCAGATACTATGTAGAGGCAATTAGACATCAATTTAGAGAGGAAAACTGCAACCTACAGCCTTTGGGAGGCTTTGCTAACCTGCTGTAGGCAGCAGCATGCTTGGGAGTGCTGACAGAAGATGCTGCTCAGCTGAGGTTCCCCACCAATTTGAAGGTGAAGGTGGTTATGGGAACTGTGATTTATCATTAATCATCAGAATAGATGAACCCTTCACGGCTGGTTTCAATACACCAGAAAGGTGCACAGCAGCATCCAGCATCGAGCAGAAACAAGCCTGCTCAGATCTGTGTCATCTCTGACATCATGTCATCTCTGACATCCTTGGAAAGTCCCCACCCAGTCTTCTGTGCCTGGTTTCACACCTCTCACAGCTCTCTGGGGGTGATGGGGCTCTTTTTGCCCACTTAGAAGAAAAGGTACAAATTTTGTCTTCCCAACTGAGTTATACATTTTACACACGTCCTACCAACCCGGGCAGCCCTGGCCTTGCTCCCTGATGCCAGACTCCTTTAAGAAGCCTCAGCCTGTTTTTCTCCCAGGCCCTTTTATGGCCCAATATTTCAGCGCTTCCCTCATGCCCTGATAAGCTCAATCTTCAAGTGTAAGTGGATGGTACGGACCGACTTTCTCAAGGTGACTTGGGTGTTATCACTGAAAGCACCCAAGACGCGATAGAATTAGATACAAAAAGGTGGTTAATGTTTTACCTGCCACAGAATTAATCTATTACTGTGTGGTAATTCTATTGCTGTATTTATTGTGCTTGTAAAAGGGAAGGGATAGGTCACTTCTGGGGAGGCTCGGGGGGTGTGCTGGTGCTGGGGGTTCTCAGGCTTGGATGTGATCTTGGCTTTGCAGTTGATAAACTCAGCAGGCTCACAGTGAGGACTAAAATCCCAGGGGTGGATCCCACTGTCTCCCAGGGAATGCTAGTTCCAGTGCGTGCCTGGAAAAAGCCTTGCTCACCCATTTTTTTCCTGTAATCCTCTCCTCTGCACAGTACTCCAGTTCCCAAAGCCAATAAACACTGGGAAGGGTCACTGCAGCCCCGCACGAGGGGGCATCAGCTGGGGTGAGCCCCTCCATACTGCCAGCCAGGGACAGCCTGGACCCAGGTTTTCCCCCGGGGAAGAGAGGAGGGAAGGCAGGATGGTGCCCGCATCTCCCTTGGGGGAAATTGTCCACAGCTATGGCATGTCCTGACTGTGGGAAGCGGATGGGAAAATAAACATATTCCCCCATCTGACGTAGAGGAGCTGTCAGAGGGGTTTTGTTGTTCAGGGCAAGCCTGGGCCCTTTCGCCATGAGCACATCAAGGATGCCGGCAGCCGGGCAGGCTGTGGAGCACACACAGCGGCTCCTGAGCAAACAGCAGCCTGTTTGTGAGATTGCAACAAACCCCCCATTTCCCAAACATTTTGTCCTTGCTGCTTTGACACATGGGTACAGAGCAGGAGGAGGAACCTCTGGGGAGTCCAATAAATACGGGCACAGATGTGGGTTGGAATGGACAGCAGCAAACCAGTAACTTTCCACAGTAACTGCGGAGGGTAAAGCCCTGCCTACATGGGAGTTACCATTTCTATTATTATTCCACTAAAAACATCCTCATTTAATGCAGTTGGGGTTGGGAATACATTAATAAATGGAATAAAGAGAGTGCAGAAGGAAGGAGGTGTGAATGCCCCAGCACGGTGCTGGCAGTGACCAGCACTCACAGTATTTCTCTCTCCACCAATACTGCTGCCTGGCTTGTTTATAGGCACAAACCGTCTTTATCCCCAAGCTACTTTTGATTTTGTAAGGTGTGGCATGTTTTATTTGCAAATAAATCCCAATGCTTCAAGCACATTTAATCATTTCACAGGCTTCTGGCCTGGTTTACAACGGTCACCAAACGGGGAAGATCCTTTACATTTTCCACCCATCTTTGTGTTAAACTGCGGTCTCAGCCTTTTAAAAGCTGGCAGAAGAGATGGGTAAACAAAAGGTATGAAACTAGATAGAGCTCCTGTGAAACACAAATAAAACTGTCCTATAAACCTGTCCAATTTAACAAAAAAAGAAATAAAAAAAAAACCCTCAAACCTTCCCAGTGTGTTGTGGCTGTGATACATCAATTCTTTTCCACTCTGTGTAAAACTGAAGGAGTTCATCTACATTCATAAATTCCTTTAAAGGGGATGAGAGGTTAAATATTAACCCCTCTTCTTTTTTTTTTTTCCACCAGCAAACTGAATGCCAACAGTGCAGCGCTGGCATTTCAAAAGGCTTCCAAGTTTTCAGACGTTCAACAACTCTGTGTGAGCAGGCAACCCAGCTTACTTGAATAAAATCACACCCTGCTAATTTATTCAAGGTTCACCATGATCTCAGTAAGATGCTAAAAATAGTTACCCACTGTTTTCTTTGGATGCTTAAATAATCTGGTGAGCTCCTCATTCAATGATGCTGAGGTGAAGCAAAATCCTGTCTGGTAGCATTGTGTGAAACAATAGATATCAAACCTTTTCCTTCACCAAGAGAGAAAAATCAGAGAGAACAGCCAGAAAATCCCCAATACACCCAGATGACCTGCCTTCCAGTTCCAACTGTAACTACAAAACCAGAATAAAAGATCTAAAGATGTAAAAATCTTTAATCCTGCTCATAGTGGCATTTTGGGAGATGTGAAGAGCTTTGTGTTCAAGGAGACCTTTTCCTCTCCCTTCCTTCCAACTTGAACGGTTGTTCGCTTGTAGTTATTAAAGCAAATTATCACTATCAAAACTGCCATTGGGATTGGGGTGTTTCTGAATGAGGTAATCTCCAGGAAACTGGGGGACCGGACTTTCTACAACATTCGGATTTTGACCCTTTCTTGCTCTCACTAGTGCTGGTGGAACCTGGATCCCATCTCAGCACCCAAGCCTTAGGGCTCATGCACGGGACAGCCGAGTCCTTTCTTTTCTAAAGCAGGATCAAATTCTGACAGGACGATCTAAAGGACCCTACTGACACTTTTCTCAACAGCCTCTGCCCAGCTGGCCCAGACCCAGAGTGAAGCTATAACCCGATTGCACTGTGCCCCCAGGACATGCTGAGACCCCCCACCTACATAGAATGATAGAATGATAGAATGATAGAATTATAGACTGGTCTGGTTTGGAAGGGACCCCAAGGATCAGAGAGTTCCACCCCCTGCCACAGGCAGGGCCACCAACCTCCAGGCCTGGATCTACACAAGGTTGCCCAGGGCCCCATCTAACCTGGCCTTGAACACCCCCAGGGATGGGGCATTTTGCCCCAAAGACAGACAGTTTAAGGCCATTTTGGGTATTTGCATCCTCTGGCTTTTTTCTTCTTTTTTTTTTTTTAAAGTAGAAATTTCCCTCCTACCATGCCAGATAAAATTGCCCTCTCAACTTGAAAGAGATGGAAATGCTTTCAACAGGGGAAGAAAAGAAAGATGCCAATGTCTCCTGTCATGTCTTGTGATGCAGGAAGATTGGGAAAATAAACAAACCAACCCATTCTGGATCCAAACCACCAGTTTATCAGTTTTGCTGGGGAACTGAAGGTTTTCCAATGCTGCACACACCCATCGGGCTGTGGGTCAGTGGGGTGCTGGCAGTGGGGAGCAAGCAAGGGTGACACAACTTTGCTAACCCCACCCCAGGTGTGTTGACCCAGACTGGCTGGGGAAAGGATCGTTCCCAGCTTCTTCCCTTCTGCTGTGAATAAACAATGCGGTTGCCACACCCTGGAAAGTCTGATGGCTGTTGGACGGACTGGCTGGAAAGTGGTGTGCCAGAGGAGGAGTGTGTCCAACTCACAGACTCACAGAATCGTAGGGGTTGGAAGGGACCTCCAGAGCTCATGGGGTCCAACCCCCTGCCAAAGCAGGGTCCCTAGGACAGGGCACACAGGGCGGTGTCCAGACAGGGCTGGAATCTCTCCAGAGAAGGAGACTCCACACCCCCTGGGCAGCCTGTCCCAGGGCTCCCTCACCCTCACTGGGAAGAAGTTCTTCCCCAGATTGGGGTGGAACTCCCTGTGCTCCAACTTGAGCCCATCGCCCCTTGTCCTGTCCCCACAGATACTGAGAAGAGGCTGCCCATTTCCCCTTGGGTCCCACCCTTGAGATATTTATAACCATTGATCAGATCCCCTCTCAGGCTTCTTTTCTCAAGGCTGAACAGACCTAGCTCATTCATCCTTTCCATCTAGGGGAGATGCTCCAGGCTCTTAATCATCTTTGTAGCCCTAAACTCCTGTGTGCCGGTGCTGGGAGAAGGGGACATAGTGAACATGGGTGTCTAAGCTCCCAACACAAATGGGCACATGCCACCAAAAGGGTTTTGTACAAACCTTTGTATCCTCCCAACACTGTTCTATCCCAAGACACAACATCTTTTTTCCCCAATGCTTCGCAATACTGTTTAATATTAATCTAGAACCATCCTAAAGCAAACAACTCCGTTCTTTTTGTGCACACAATTGTGCAAGAAAAATCTCTTTTGTGGTGCTGTGCACAGGCTTTGGATATAGCTCTGGTCAGCTAAGCTAATTTCTGCGAAGGAGTTGCTCAAGGTGCTTTAAAACTCTTCCTTACCAGGAGCATGAGCAGTCTGTGAGCACACAACCTGACTGTGCACTCATAAAAACGTTTCAAAGAATGTGTCTATGTGGAACTTGAGATGAGTCATCTTCCATGGGGTTCGCAATCAATAATGAAGGCATGAGCCAAGGTTTTATAACTTTTACCATAAAGCCCAATAAAAATCATGCTTCAGCTCAACGAATGGAGCTGATAACCAGATTTCAGCCTTTCCAAGCTGTGGACCTTGCTGGCTTCAGTACCATCTAGAAGCAACCAGATCAGCTTCAGTTTGGGCTTTGTTAATTTGAGAGCTAATTTATATATATTTTTTTCTATCTATCTGCTGTATTTGCTCCATTTCTCCTAAATTAAACCATCAGGCATTTTTGCAACATCCATGACTTATGCCAGATTTCAAGACAGCCTGGTTCTCCAGGAAAACATATGGTCAGAAGGTGGGAAAGATGTTTTCATCACCAGTGAAATCTTATGAATTACCAGAAATCAGAGACAAATTTCCCCTTGGTTTCAGTGGGATTGTGATTTCACCCCTTGGGTAGGGGTTGTTTAATGCAGTGGCCTGGAAAGAAACTCTCAAGTCCCTCTGTAGCTTCCTCATCCTTTAGTTGTCCCAACCCAGGGGACACAGGAGTCGTCTGCCTCTGGGAGCATTGCCTGTGTGCCCTGTGCCACGGAGGACAGGGAGTCCCACCGTAAGGTGTTGTGTCCAGGTTGTACCTTGCCCTAAGGGTTGCACCAAGCTACATCAGAATCAACCAAATGCTACTCCCAGATCAGGGCTGCCTCTGCTCTCCACCATGCTCTGCAGTGGGAGTAGGGCCTGAGACAGTAGCAGGCAGTTCTGAAATGTGTCTTTGCACCTACCTTCTTTCTTCATGCCAGCTCTGAAGCACTTCTTCAGCCTGCAGTATCTGCACTGGTTCCTCTTGTCTTTGTCAATCACACACTGTCGGCTGAACCTGGGAGGGGATGGGAAATAAACCATGGAGCACCTGGCCTGGCATCTGCCCCCCACTCACCCCAGGCAGCCCCAAATACAGTCCCAGACCTCACTGAGCTATGCTCTGCATGATCCTAGAGAAGAGCTGAAGGTTTTCAAAACCCAAATTCAGTCAACATTGGCTTGGCCCAGTTCCTCATCTTCCCCACTGCCGTTCCTGCCAGCTGGGAGAGCAGCAATTTCAGACCACCCACCCTGCAAGGACTGTGATGGTTTTGGCTGTGAAGGCGTGACTATGACTCAAGTTCTGCTGGTGTAGGAACTCCATCTCCCAATTTCAGACAGTTATGGGGTGTTCAGCATCGGGGCTCATTGGGCCCCAGTTGTTAACACTGTCCTGCTTTGCTTTGTTATGGATCAGAAGTCCTTCTGTGTCTGCAGCCTAGTTTTGAGGCACGTGGCCTCCTAGTTGCTATTGATTTCAGCAAGGGATTGAGAAACCCTTGCTGTTTAAGGGGTGGCCCACGTAGACTTGGCAGCTCTTGCCGCGGTGGGTGAAGCGATGGAAGAGGAATCTGCCATGGAGAGAGGAGACAATATGGGATGTTCCCTGGACATCCTCAGGTTGTAAAAGCTGAGACACTTTCCCAGACTGGTTAAAAGCCAAAAGCACAAAGGCCCAAAGACTTTCCAAGGAATTCTTGTCTGCAATAAACAACAGAGCTCCAAGCTGGGCTAAATACAGTGCAGCTCACCAAATAAGGATTTGCAGACAAGCATTTGCTTGGCTTCAATGCTGAGGATCTTCTCTGAGCTGCCAGATCTCAGAGATTCATGGATTCCTGGGGAGGGGCAACAACTCCACTCCCAGGAGACAGATGAAATTTCATAGAAATCAGTAGTGGCTGTTGCCCTGACCTGAGGGGATCCTGGGATGGGCATCATGAGGGTGGACACCGCTGTCACAGCCTGTGCCTTTCACAGCTGGTGTGTCCTGGAGTGATAAGGACCCCAGGAACATTTTGAACAAACAGGGTGACTCGTACAGCAAAAAATTTGGAACGCCCTTAAAAGAGGAAGAGCTCTGGAACAATATGAAAACTTCCAGGTTTTAATTAGAGATGAAGGGCTTGAGTGTATTCGGGTGGTTTTTTTCCCCTTCATCCCAGGCTAAAATAAACACCATTTTTCCAAGGTCAACCAAGATAGCTGCTGTATAATTGATAGTGTACTCCTGTTTAAAAAGGAGAGTCTCTCAAATGTGTTCCTGTGTGCAAAAGTGGAAGTGAATCATCGCTGATCCACACTAGGTTCTCAGAATGATTGTAAACTCATCAGCGGTATGTCACCGTACGTGGTTTAATGACTTCAGAACAACACTGGAGACACTGTGGAGGGACGTGGGGGCTTTGGACGTGGCAGGTTCTTGGATGCTTGTTGCTTACTGGGAAAATCAAGAAACACTGCGTTTGAGGCAAAATCTCTGGAGTGTTGGTCCTTTGCCACCTTGGCCTTCCCTTGCTGGACTGTGATAAGGTTACAGTGTCGCTCTACACCCAGAAGCTCTCCTTACACATTATCCACCCCAGTCAGACCTCAGGTCTATAAGTTTCCCTTGCTTTGCACCGTGGGGAAGGCAGTGATGAGGAACTCATGAAATAGTTTGGTGGGTGTCACAGAAGGTGACAAGATCCAAGACAAGACAAGACTTAGCTCCCTGCCTTACAGCCAGAAACCCAGAAACTAAACTGCAGCATTACTGTCACCATTCACGGCGTGGTCATTCAGCATTTGGGACAGGGGCCCGTTGCACAGCCTGATCCCCACCCCATATTATTTACAGCGTCTATAGACATGATGTATTTATTGCAGAAGGGGCAGGTACCTGCAGGAGTAGACATGGTTCTTGCGGACGCTTCTCCTGAAGAAGCCCTTGCAGCCATCGCAGCTGGATGCTCCGTAGTGTTTGCCGGTCGCCCGGTCCCCGCAGATGGAGCAGAGGGAGCTGATACCGTTGGTGAGCAGGTTGGGGTTTGCTGATTCAGCTGCGATGGCCTCTGCAGGCAGATAAGAAGGACTGTTAGACACCTCTGTGATGGAAACCAGAACTGGCTGACAGCAAGCTGGCTTTTTTCAAGCAAAGCACACACCGAGCCAGTCCCCCACGCAGTACGTGTTGCTAGGAAAGCCTCCAGACTGATGGTCATGATCTTATCAATCTCAGCTGAGAGTAACTCAGTTGCTTTGCTTCTGGTATTGGTGTTTTCCTTTGCTTCAGTGGACAGAGGTTTCAAGCTGCATAACCCAACATGCTCATGAGACTTTAACCATTGCCACTAATGCAGAGAAACCTCATGTGGATGTGAGATGTATGCTTTTGAGGGATAGGGTACCACCTCCTCAGTTAGACACTTGGAGAAAGCGGTTCAAAGCTGGTGCCCACAGAAGACAACAGAGAGAAAGCAGAGAAGAGGCTGCAGAAGCAGGAAGGATGAACTACATTGTAGATACGACAGAGGTGTTGGAGATGATAGAGGACTGCTCTTGAGACCTCCCCTGCAGATGGAAGGCAGAGACAGCAGCTCTCACTAGGGTCACACTGGTTCTCCTAAGCCTGGTTCCTGCTCTGAACTTCCCTCTGAAGAGGCTCATTGCTTTCCACTGGAAGGTAGTAGAGGGGTGCAGGGAGATTGACCTTCTAAATTAGGGACCTAAAATTAGGTCATATGAATGCCCTCTGTCATGTCCTCTGTTTGCACCCACTCATCTGGGGCAGGAATAGCTCTGCCCCTGCCTGGCCTGTGTATACACTGCTGAACACTCCCCTTTAAACTTCTCCCTCAGCCTTAACCACCAGACTCTCTGCCCTCTTAATCCTCCTAATTTGAGGCACAGCTTGGGGAAGGAAAAAAATAGTAAAAAAAAAAAATAAATAAGGAGACCCTTGAGAAGACACAGATGACAGTGTTTACATCTCAATGAGAGAAGGAATGTTTGTGGCCTTGTGGAGCCTGTCCTGACCTGGGCACTCACTGCAGGATGGGTTTGTGGATTTATCGCACCTCTGGGAGTGTGTTCTTCACTCCAAGGGAGCCCGTCCTGTGCTACAGTGACCTTGGAAGTGTCTCTGGGACAGGATGCATCCTGCCTTGCAGGAGAGATGGGCTGTGATGAGAAAACCTCAGCTGCTGCTGTGTGGAGCAATGACAAATCATAGAGAAAATTACTCAAGAAGGAGGAATTGGCATCTGATCTGGATGGTCTGGAGAAGGTTTTCTAATGCACAATGAGTAGAAATAGCTTTGGGTAATCCACACACAACACACACATATATATACACAGAGAGAGAGAAGGCTATTTTTGTATATGAATACACATAAAAAATTTAGACTGAAAATATTTGCTATGCAATGAAAATTGTAATGAAAAAAAAAAGCCAATAAAGCTTTAGATTTTCAAAACCTGGGAAGTTTTTTACCTAAGACCAAGACACTTTTAGCTAAGACTTCAGAAAAGCAAAGGTCAGACTTCCTTTCACTGTCTCAAAAGACCCTTTTGATCTGTATTTCACCTTCTAACGTATGAATGAATAAATAATTGCAGCAAGATGGGAGTGTCATGGCAAGAAAGAATGACAGCGTCAAAAGCATTCCTAGGTCATAAGGACAGCAACTGAGATTTACCTGGTCCCAAAATCCAGGTAAGATGCTCCCAGCTCTGACATTTGTCAGTAAGTGGCACATTGGCTGCATCAGAGGTGCTTAATGGTAATTTATGCTGATTTTTAGGGTTTTTTTTCCATGGAATCTTATTTTATTTTGCTTGAGAGCTCAGTATTTGGGTTTTTTTACATGTATTCTTAATTTTATTTTGCTTGAGAGCTCAGTATTAAATGATCTGTACTAGAATATTCCTTTGAGGGTAACTGTAGTGCTGAACATTTGTGCATCTGTTGCTCCATCTATTTCTTTTAAGGAACATATAACCATAAACAAATGTGCTGGGTGTGCTGGATTCAATTTTAAAAATTGCACAACAAAAATAAAGATAAGAAGCCAAATTTTCTCTTTGCTCAGTGCTTCCTCTACTGACTTTAGGGTCCCCAGTGGACCCTACATCCTTCAGCTGGGTCCAGACTGCAAAATGTTCCTGATGCTGGAGAGCATTTAGTCACCAGAGAAGACTTGTTTCCCTATGTGAGTAGGATGTGTGAGGAGTTGCTTGCTGGTAAAAAGAAGTAATTCATTACCTGGCCTTAAGTATTAAGTTCTGCACCAATATGTGGGAGAACTCACCAATATGGTGAGGGTGGGACAGGCTGCCCAGGGGGATGTGGAGTCTCCTTCTCTGGAGATATTCCAGACCCATCTGGATGTCAACCTGTGTGACCTGTCCTAGGGACCCTGCTTTGGCAGGGGGATTGGACCTGATGATCTCTGGAGGTCCCTTCCAACCCCTACAATTCTGTGATTACTGGAGGAAGGACCATCAGCACTGAGCATGTGAGGGACTATGGAAGTTGGCAAACCAAATTTTGCCCTCACTTGCACCCATGAAAACACAGATAAGCCCATGGTCAACGGCTGAGTGAGGTGGTTCTGTGTTAGGGCAGATTTACAGGAGGAAGTTCAGCCCTTGTCAGGAAGCCACGTGCCTTTTTCAGCCTGGTTGAACGTGAACAGAATTTTTTATAAGAGGAAAGCCCGAAGCCAGTACACATGTGTTAATTATGATAAGATTTAATTACAAGATCCTGTCACCAAACAATGATGAGTTCTAAATGGGAATCAGATCAGTGAAGAACAAGGCTCAACTGATACCATGTGCAGCAGAAAACTCTTTCAATGTGGCTTCCAAACCTGCCCAGGATTTGGGGAATGTCTGGGATTTCCCTGAACTGGTGACTGCTAGGAAAGGCAGTGGAAGGCCAGGATCCCTGCCAGCACAGTTGCCTGCCTGTTAAATCAGCTGGGAACTGTAAACCTCTTACTTCATCTCGGCCTGATACAAGGTGATATCCTGCTCAGAGCTTCATTTAACACATGGTGCCTCCCTAGAGGGGTTGCTACCTGGAGCTCAGCACCTTGCTGAGGTGGGCTTGAGGTCTGCTGGGTGGATCTGGTCAGAGTCCAGCTGGCTCATGACAACTGCAACAAGTTCACAACTTTCCTCACCACCCTGGAGAGAGAGATGCTCAGAGATGCGTATTGGTTATAGATGCTCCTCACTGCAGTAGAACAGGACAGTTCCTAAATCATGCCACAGTGCCTCTGAAATATCTTCTGGAGGGATGCAATTGATGATGTTCACCAGGATGAGACCACAACTCTTGCACGGGTCTTGCGTCCTGACCCTGGATGGGTTCCATGCTGAGCTGAAGACCCAAGGTTGTGGCCAAACTTCTCACTGGGACTGTCCTGGACATTCAGTGATGGAAAAATCTGAAGTTTCAACCATCTTTTGCAAACTACACATAAGCAGTGTGTAGATTTGGAACTAAAGCCTACCTAAGGCTGATGAGAGTATCCCAGTGGCTTCACCAGCTGTGGGGTCAACCAAGCTCGCAACCAAAATGCAAACAAATTTTTGTTACCCACTGCCTCTGTATGTAAATCATTCCCTAACCAGGGCTGAAATGAAGATGCCAAGTTTTACAATGATAAGAAATGACAGTGAGGGTGCTGCTGGGGAATGATATCTGGGCTGGAATATAAAGAGAGCATAAATGCAGGTTTAGGGCACGCACACATGGTCAAACTCGGCGACCAAAGCCAGCATTGTGCAATGTGTGCATGCAAATGTAGAGCTGGATGGGGGTTAGTGCTGAAACCCTGGCCGTGTGCAGGTCAGCCGCTCTCTACATCAGCTTTCAGCAAATAGAGGGGGAGGTTTTGAGGTATAAAGCATAACTCTGATTTAGTGCTCCCAAATCGGACACTAACAATGACAAAGAGGCCAGCCAGAAGGGCCAAAGCTCCTCACGAGCATTGTGTGCAGGTTGAGGGATGGTCAGGCATTGTCCAAGTATCTTTGATGGGTTTTTTCACGGTCTGAATCGGGTCAGGCTGCAGCAGGGCTGGGAAAAGTGTTTCACCAACCCTGTGCCAAAGTCCTAAGGATCAACGTGGTGTTTGAGTGCTAAGAGAGGAAAACGAGCACCACCATGGGAGAAAGTGCTCACTGACACTCAGCTAAAGAATTAGTGCCCTATTTCAGCCATGCTTCATATTTTAAGCTAAACGACAAGAGCATAAGGAAGTGGATATTAACAGCACATAAAACCCAAGTGAGAATATGGCTTGTAATGCCAGCCAAGGTAAAGGAAACAAGTTTGTACAGAATGGGAAAATTCCTGCAGTTACAACACGTATTTTATAAAGGAAAGACAGGATTAGCATTCATTTGTGTTCTTTTCCTTTTGCCATTCTGTATATCTAAACCAGGCAATGTTTTATGCTCCTCAGCTCCCATAATGCATTCAATTCTTTATTTTGAATTAGCATCAAAATATTTGGCAAAACATGGTCTACTTAAAGGTACCAAAATGTACAGCTAGGCAAATCTCAAAATGATATCAGCCTCCTGAAGCAGAAAGCTTAGCACCAGAATCTTTCCTCATCATTAATCAACCCAACATTTTGATGAAATAATACTCCAAAAAGGAAACTCTTAGTTTCAAGACAAGCATGAGCACATTGGAGAATATTCTAATTTTCACTTTTAAAATTGTTCAGAATGTAGGAAACAGTCCTAATTCCATGAAAATAAATACTGCACCCTTTCCCACTTGTGTTTATAAAAGGCAAAACTCTTGTTAGATTTAGTAGGGGAAATAATACAGATGAATCTTGCATAAAGGGAATGTTTTGGCTTAAAATAATCCAGTATTTAAAAAAAAAAATCTAAAATGAGATTGTTTCTTGATTCTAAAAGTTTAAAAAATATTTCTGAAACTGCAGAGTATCTGCACTCAACAGATAGTTTGAGTTATCTGTGAAAACTGAACTCAGCTGCTCAGCAATATATCTCCATGCATGGACATTTCTGGTCTTTTTTGAAGTTATTTTTACAAACCGTAGAAGAGGACACTTACCCAAGACAAACAACCTAATTTCAAAACAGCTAGTTCCTGAGAGACCTGGTTACTTATTAACAGCTAGACAAATAACACAATACTGATCTAGATAAACTTCAGAAAGAACTCAACCTGTCAGTTCCACTACATGAACCAGCAGAGAACCTCAAACAAGTTTTGATAGTTAATCTGCAAAATTATATTGAATTTTGAGGAATTTCGTACCACTCTTGAAAGTAAAAAATAACTTGTTCAGCAGCAGGTGACAAAGAGAAACATCTGTGTTAAATAACATTTCTGGAGTAGGATGGCAGATGAAAACCTTTCTGAAAGAATAAGAAATAAGATCCAATCTATCTAAGGCTGGCAATATATATATATATACATACTGAAAATCCTTTATCTGGGGACAGAGCTTTTCTTGAAGTCAACTTGAAATTCAAATTCCTTTGGGCCTTTTAACTTCACTTGTCTCCAGACATCCCTCCATGTGCGACAATGAGAAGTCTCATCATTTTATATTGCACATGATAGCCCTACTGAAGCTGATTTCTTTCAATGAGACAGTTAATGAGTGAAAGTGAGACCCCGAAAAGCCCATCTTAATTTCACTAAGCTTCTTAAATGAAACAAAATGCTGGCAAAACTCTCCAAAGGCGTTCTTATGTTAGATCTCATTCAGTTACAATAGGCTTTGTGCTATATGACTAAAACATCCTTTATTTTTCACCCAGTGACCAGTTAATTTCACAGAATAGCGCTTGCTTTAGTTCAGGGTACTTTTGCCTACTCCAACCCTAAGTGTCACACAATGCCCTTCATTTCTGTGAACAAAGTGGAAGTCTCTGCATAGGGAGACTTGTGCCTTGCAGCCAAGATCTCTGTGCACTGTAAAGGCTTTGAAACCATCTTGGTAGCAAGGAAAAAAATAGATATAAGGCAAGTAATGAATCAGATATCACTTCTCTTTCTGAGCACTCAGGAACAAGCTTAATTGGACACATGGTGTGTGGTTTGAGTAACAGACAAATGCCATTTGAAATGGCATTTTTCCCAAGGATTAAATGTGAATTTAAATCATATATGGGAATAAAACACATTTTAAGGAAGAAATATTGGTATTAGCCCCTCTTCTAAGTCATACGGAGGGACAAACGGATGGTGGGCCATAAAGTCCTCTACCAACGTTCACAGTAACTTCTGGGCTTTTTGGGACATGGCGCTCAGCCCACCAAGTTAAAGAACACCACAAAATAAGACCGGCAAGTGAAAGGGTCCCGATTCCAGCCCAAACAAACTGCAGATACAACAGAAGTTGACAGGTCAGCTGCTTAAATATTACCCCTTCCACCCTTTGCCCCACACCTCTCACCCGCCTTCCCTAGGTGTTCAGCGTTACAACAAAGGTAGTGGATGCTATTCAAGAGGAAGAGAACAGAAATCTCACCAGTGCTGTTGGGAAGCACCCGGAGGTTGTCGAATTCCAGCATGGTATAAGAGGAGTCCAAGGAGTCGACATAATCTGGCATATCCATGTCCATGATGGACTGACAAAGCTTCATTATTACTTGTCAACGGCGAGGGAAGCGGCAAAAAACAGCCCCGCTGTCAATCACGGCCAAGGTTTCCTCTGCACAGAGAGACACCCCAGCCCTGGCGATGACAAATCATTACCCAGCTCTGCCCACAGTCCCCTCCCCGTACCAGGAGAAAAGGGACGAAGCCGTTCCCTCTGGCGCACGCAGTCCCCTCCCTTCCCGGGGTGCATCTGTGCTCTCTCGGTCCTGATAATATGATGTAGATAAGGCCTAGACTCAAGCGACTTGGATTGCATCTTTGGGTCAATACAGCTCGTTTTATGGCTGTTCCTGCACAAACATTTTGAAAAGGGCTGTGGGGAGGCGTTTGCACACATGCGTTGCTCTTCCAGGGCAGAGCGATGGTCATGTCAAGTAACACCTGTGCCGGTGTCACCTCGCTCAGCTACCAGCCCTCAGGAACAGAGCAGATGATGTCACTTGACGCTGGGGATGACAGTGAGTCAGTGTCACCGCTGACTGAAGACCATCAAGATAGGTCAGATAGTTAGCGTTGAGAACCTGAGGCGTTGCCGTGGGACACCAAGGGCGCTGCACAGTGGATCACATCTCAAGTTACTGCTGGAAGGAAAAAATGAGGTTTCATTATATTTGTGGTTTCATGCTGCTCTATAAGCAGAGGGGAGGTGACTTCTCCCACCCACTGTGTCCATCATCTGCATCTTCTTGCTGGGTCCAAGCAGCCCCAGTCTCCCACAGAAAGAGCTCTCTTGTGCCTGCAAGGTGTTAGGGTGGAAGATTTCAGGCGATGGCAGATGTTGAAAATGGAAAAGGCTGGAAGGAACTGGGCAGACTCCATTGCAGATGGGTCATGTTGCATTTCACACTGACCCATGCATGACTTTCCTGGGAGAGGGCTGTGTATGGAAATAAAATTCCAGGTGTCCCCCACAGGACTGTATGTTTTTTTCTTAATTTACTGAGTTTTGCAAGAAGTTCTTCCCTTGTTAAGACTCATGAGCTGGACTGCAAAGTGGTAGAAGTTGAAGTGCTTGGTTTACTCCTGGTTTCATCTTCCAGGTGCCTTCCCTGACATTACAGCTCCCTCTCCAGTGACGTCGTTTTGTGTCAGAGGACCTTCCCTTCCCATGAGCTGTGCTGCGAGATCCAGTTCGACATCCTGTTGCATTTGGAGGAAAAGAAGAGTCTTGAGAAATAGGGAGATGTGTCGCCAGAAAAGGAGCCTTGGCCAAAAGAAGAGGATTGCCAGACTGCCTGAACTCTCGCTGAACCGAGGAGCAGGGTGGCCCCATGTATCCTAGCAATCTCCAAATAGCAAGAAATACGCCAAAACTGAGTTTTGAAATGTCTTTAGATATACTAATTTTGATTTCTTTCCCATTTTACTTCTTTTCTTTTTTTTAATGGATTTTTCCATATCCCTGGGCCTTACAGTTGACATTTCAAGGGGTTAACCCTAGCTAGGCTTTTCCCCTATAAAGATTGGGTTCAAGAACACTTAGCTTTATTTTCTTATCATTTCTGGGGCATAATATAATTTAATGTGCCATAGGTATTTTTTTTCCTTCTTTCCTTTTTTAAGAACGTGTTGTAACTAGTGGTGCACAAATGACTCCTTGGTTAGATAAGATGTTATGTTTTTATCCTTGGACTATGCCCCCAGGGTTTCAACAATGCCAGCATCAGCTAAGTTAGCATCTGATTAGTCCTTCTTGCCTCTTACTCAATGTCAGTCTTGATTATGCCTTTTAATATGGCTCTGGGCACAATCCTGCCTGATTCTCAGCGCTCTGCTACTATTGCAGCTAAGTTTTCTCACATTTCTGCAGTTCCAGAGGGGTTCGTATGGGTTTCTCACCATTAAAACAGCCATATTCACCATGCTTTTGGGCAACTGTGGTCCGAAGACAAGAAATCTGGGCTCCCTCCCTCACATTGTTGGCTTTAGAGACCTCTCAACATTCTCAATCTCTCAATCTGAACCGAGGGTTAAGGCTTATTTCCAAAGAAAACTCTGCTATGAGGATGCGCTTGGATGACTTTCATTCTGGGAATGAGAAAAGGGCATTGGGAACAAGAAAAGGTTGTGGAGCAAATTTCATAGTTCAGGACCAGATTTCAACATCACATCCATACTGATAATCCAGGCTGACTTGTTATGGAAGGTGGCGTTGGAGTGATACTATATGGCATTTCTATCTATTTCAAACAGATGTCAGAGCCCTGTTCCAAACCACTCCAGCACAAAAGCAGCCCTGAGGAGTACCAAAACTTTGTTGAGGTTTGAACAGTTTCTTCTTTTTCCTCTCCCAGCTTGCTTACGTCACTTTCTGAGTCACAACTGCAATTCAACTGTGATCTATTCAAGGCGGGGACCAATTTTTATTAACACCAGGAGAAGTCTAGCTCACTTTGAGGTGCCCTCATATCTGCTCAGCACCTGTCCCAGCCAAGAGCCCAAAATCTCTAGTTGTTTTCTTCATCACCTTGCAATGATTTAGACTGATAGAGCAGACCAGTTGGGGAGCTTGGGAGAGATCTCTTTGCAGTTGACCCCAGGCAAGTGTTAGACATAAATATCTGACCGTGGGAAGCTCCTTTTGATGTGGGAAACAGGCTAGTGGCAGGTGGGAGCGGGCTAATGTTTGTCTCTCAGTGCTTTGGCATCACCCTCAAGGACAGCAAACTTGCAGTTCCTTTGGTCTTCTCTCCAAGAGTGTCCACAGGACATGCAACCAGCCTCAGTTATTCTCTGCTGGAAACACATGACCAGCAAGAGCAACTTTAGGGAGAGAAGGAATCTCTATTCCTTCACAGAGTGGGGAAACAGTAAGGAAAGATTTGAAGGCAGAGATTTGTGGGGTTGACCAACTGCTTTCCATTAAGACACTTTCCAGGACTTGAGCTTCCCGTGCAGGACAGACATGGCAGCTCTAGAGAAGCTACTTCAGCTACATCTGTGTGTGTCTGCAGGCTGTGTGCAGCTGTTCTGGCCCTTCCTGCAACGTGCCAGTGCTCAGAAGAGCTGAGCAGGTCAAACAAGGGCTGCTACATTGAATGCATGAGGCCCTGGGAGAAACTCCTGGCTTGAAAGGAGGCTTGGTGGGACTAAAGTTAGGCTCTGATCTTTCTCCACCACCCATTTTTAACTTCCTCTCAGTGCAGAGAAAAGATGGGTCTGCTCAGGTCCTTACATAAGCCAAGTGGTGAGCACAGATAATTCCAACATAAGAGGTAGTGGAGGCACCTTCCCTGGGGAAATTCAAGGTCAGGCCTAATGGGGCTCTGAGCAACCTGATCTAGTAAAGATGTCCCTGCTTATGGCCAGGAGGTTGGAGTAGATGACCTTTTAAGATCCCTTCCAAGGCAATACATTCTATGATTCTATGATTCAGAGATACTAGCTCCAGTAAGCAGATCTATGTGTTTGAAGAGCTTTCACCAGAATGGATCAGGAAACAAAAAAAATATGTGCCTGTCCTGTGTTTCTCCCTTTTCTCACCCAGAGGAGGTGGATCATGTGCTCGGTGCAGATGCCCATGACGCTGTTGGGGCCACAAGTGGGGAGCAGCCACCCAGCTGTGAGCTACGCAAGAAGAGAAACCCAGCTAGCAACAGGAGCAGATATTCCCCTTGGGGTTGCTGCACCCTGCACCCCAGTCTTAGCAAGCAGCCTTACGAGAGGGGAAGACCTTCTGAGTAAGAGCACTCCCTCTGGGCTGCAGGACTGCTGTTTGCCTGGGTGAGTTGACCCCAGTGCATTGCCCACAGAGATAACTTCACTGGTTTTCCAGCGAGAGGACAGGACTGGGGGTGTCTGTCCTTTCCCTGGGTGTTTGGGCATTGACTCACCTGCACAGGCACCTCGGGTGTATGGATAACTGCAGGCAAAACTGGAGAGCATAATGCAGTCTTCCCAGACTGCAAACTGATGTCAGTTCTCCTCCATATGGACATAAGCCTCTTTTTAATATGTTTTCCATTTACTCCATTTTTGGCTCAGTGAGGCTGGATATAGCTGGAGGGTGCAGGGGAAAGGGGAGAAGGGAGAAAACAGAGTTATGTTTAATAAAAATAGCATGAATGTTCAAAGATAGAGCTCCGGGAATGAATCAATATGGTTTCTCATCTGTACGGCGGAGAGGACAGGGAGCAGGCTCTGACAAACACATGATCCCAATAAGGCAACACACTTATTCCTAGAAATAAAATCTGGATGCTTTGGGGAACGCTTGTTAGGAAAAAATTAAGTGCAGCAAAGATAAGAACTCAGATTAATGAAGAGAGAACACAAAGCACCGCGAGGAAGCTGTCAGAAGCTGGCGAGGTAAGAGGTGGGAGAAGATGTTGGCAAGCCATGGCAGCTGCACGTCCATCTCTGGAGGCTGATTTTTAAAGGGAGGCATCTCTATGCTGCATATGGGGAAGGCCTCTGAGGCACTCACACCTAACTAAAGACTTGCTGCTGTGCAGTGTTGAGGCAGACTTAAGCCACTAACCGTATTTTTTGGCACAGTTTTCTTCTCAGAAGCATGTTTAAACACCTTACCACTGCTTGGAAGGTTTTTCTCCATCTGAAATGTGACAATAATTAATCCTCTTTCCTGAACTCTAAGGGATTAGTGAGCGTAAATGCTCAGGTGTTTCTCAGGTACCGCAAGCAACGGTGTCCATAACATTACCTGCTTGGAGAGAGGGTGTCTGGATAAAACCAGTATTTGAAAGGCAGAAGCCAGTAAGGTCTTCTTAACCCTGGGTAATGTATAATTAGAAACAGCATGTTTTTTGAGATTATAAACAGTGTGAAATCATATCATTAGCAAATAATTACAAAGGCAGACATGACAAATTTATCTACACCAGATGTCTGCTAAATCAGTTCACTCCTGTCAGGAGTGGGGTTTCTTTTGACAGATATTATCACTGGATGATACTGGTGATACACTGGTTAGCAGCAATATATCTCTTTACATTTCCAGGTATTTCTCATTACAATGAACATTTCCACGGTGCTGCAACTTTCACAGTACAGCTGCTTGTTCTTCCAGCTGTTATCTCCTAAACCCATTTTATCTCTGTAGTGATTATTCATAAAATAAAACAAGTTTAAGACATTTTTTGGGTAGTGCCTTTCTCCCAAAAGCATCGGGACAATTAATTTACCATGGTTTAAATTGACTTTATGTTTAAAAAGCAGGACAGTCATGTGGGTACCTATTAGGAGTGTCAGTGTCACAGCAGCCTAAGTTGAAGTTCATAGGACTGATCATGGAGGATGCTGACGAGGTTTAAGGTTGACATTCAGCATCCTGTGGTCCTGGGCAACAGCCATATGGATGCCATCAGTTCCAGCCTCATCCTGAACAGGTGGAAACCCAAGAGACATGAATTACTACATCAGTGACATCGAAGCTGGACAATTTATTTCTCACAGTGCTGTGGAAGAGGTGTGTGAACAAGGCAGGGGAAAGGAGATCTTGCTGCAGACTTACTTTCTGCTCACTCTTTTGCACTCCCCAAAGGCACCTCCAGCTAATACCACAATCCCATTAAAGCCAATGTCAACTGATGAAGACACAACATCACCCCCAAAAAAAGGAGTTAGTCAAAACTCTCAACAGATCTTGAGTTTGTCTTGGTGGCAGTTTTGCATTAGCAATTGTTTCATCCCCTCCTGGAAGCACATCCTTCTGTGCCTCAAAGACCTCCAGGTATGACAGCGCTCCTTTAGAATCCAAACCCACCAGATCTGGGATTGTTCAGAGAGACATGTCTAAGTTCTGGAGTACTCTGATGTGGTGAACAAAAGCTGAGTAGGATTTTCTCTGCCATGACTTGACAGGATCTCTGGCTGGGATGGCAATAACCATACAGCCTTCAAGTCCCTATGATGGACACAGGAGGATGGAGAGGGAAAAAAAAATCAAAAGATCAGAACTTCCATCTATTTCTCTCCAGACCAACTCATTTTGCTTTACTGCTGCCAGACACATTCATTTAACATTTACTTCTCTTACATCCATAAAACTTTTGGGGAAAATAAAAAGTTAAGAAAACTCCAATTACTATGCTGAAAAATGTCCTTTAGGATAATTTAAAAAAAACCCAAATCCAAACAAAAAACACCAACAAGCCAAAACATCAAAAGACTTCTTTTCCACCAGGTTTGAATGACAGATTCTGGTCTTTACAAATCATCAATCACAAATCACACAAAGACCCTACAACCAGCAATGGCTTCGGATTGGTTAATTCATTAAATTCCCAGCCATTTCTGGGATGCACCGATTGTTCAGGGCAAACGGAACCTGGTTTGAATTTGGGGAATAAAACTAAGATGTTTTATGTTCTTTTGATGACCAAAGGTTAACCTGATGGCTTGTTCTTTCTGAGTTCACAGAACTTTTGTTCTTGGCTACAGTGCATTTGGCTAAGGACAGAATTTAAGAGGCGCTAAGTGCTCCTTTAGGTTTCTAAAAATGAAAAGTCCTGAATATCAGATTCTCTGGGAGAAATGGGAGCTCTTCCTGGGTTTGTAAAGATATTTTCATGTCTCCACAGGTCACTGCTCTTTTAGAAATAAATCCCCTTTTATGGACACCTGAGTAACATCTGAGTAAAACCTCATTTCCCAGCCTACACGGGGTCTTCAGGAGTTCAGTGTGCTTTGCAAACCTGTCCCTTGCTGGCAAACACTTCATAGCAAACACTCGATGCCTACAGACGCCTGTTGGAGTTTCTCTTGTTTTCTATAAGCAGGAGTAAGTTCTCAGAAAGAGGAAATGCCTTCAATATTTTTGAAAGGGCGTAATTTTCCTCACATCAGCAAATACCTCTATCAGTGGGTATATATATCCTTGGGGATACTTCAGAGGACGTGTTTCTTTTCCTCTCTTTACAGGCATCAGCTGATCAACACTTGAAATAATTATAAAAAAGGGAACAAACTTCATGAAATACTTTTTGGGGAAAAGAATAATCATTGATTTCAAATTATTTTTCATTTTTAATTGAACTTTGAAAGTCATAGAATCACAGAATCCCAGGGGTTGGAAGGGACCTCAAGAGTTCATTGGGTCCAACCCCCTGCCAAAGCAGGGTCCCTAGGACAGGGCACACAAGTCAGTGTTCAGACGGGTCTTGAATCTCTCCAGAGAAGGAGACTCCACACCCCCTGGGCAGCCTGTCCCAGGGCTCCTTCATCCTCACTGGGGAAAAGTTCTTCTACATGTTGGTGCAGAACTTCCTGTGCTCCAACTTGAGGCCATCGCCCCTTGTCCTGTCTCCACAGACACTGAAAAGGGGCTGGCTGATTCCCCCTGCATCCCATACTTAAGATCATTATAAACATTAATTAGGTCCTCCCTTAGTCTTCTCTTCTCAAGACTGAACAGCCCTAACTCACTCAGCCTTTCCTCACAGGGGAGATGCTCCAGGCACTTCAGCATCTTCGTAGCCCTTCTTTGGACTCTCTCAAGAAGATCCCTGTCCTTTTTCTACCAGGGAGCCCAGAACTGGACACAAATCACAAGTCACAGAAGAAGAGAGAGATATTAAAATATTTAGTAACGAACAAAAGGAAAAGTACTGAAAGGATGGAAATGAAACATTTTACTTCTTGTTTTCATTTACAAACACCATTCATGGTACCAGTTTCTGCCTGATATAACACTTGGTAACTTGCTTTCTGCTCAGTGCATGTGGCTGAGACTTTGAAAGTCACGACCAGCTTTATTGTACCTTCTAGAACTCAGAGGAAAATTGTGTCCCACCTGGCAACACCAGCAGACTTGGGGGAACAACACATTTTGTCTGAAAAGATAGGGATTTTGGAATAGATCGTATCTGACACCATCAACTCATGAAAGCATTAACACATTTATGAAACTCCAGCTCAGTCACCAAAATTAACATGCAACTTATTTTAATAAACTTATTTTAGTGTCTTGTGGATGAGACTTTTTGCAGTGTTCCATGCCCTGGCAGGGAAATGCACCATTTCCACTTATTTCCTATAAAGATGACATCCACTTCTTTTCCACATGAATCTTTCCTAGGCTGGGCTTACATGGGAAAATCCAGTCTCAAATAACCACAAGAGTTTGGGCCAAGCTCTGCTCTGTCTTAGACCAACCCAGCCCTAACTCCTCAAAACTGTCAACATATTCAACACTGGATAGAAACTAGAAAACACACATTGGAGCAGGCTATCTGGGGATCCAAAAGATGTAAAGAAAACCAAAGGAGAAGTACCCAACCTTCCAGTTCTTCCCTCATTTACTCACTTCATTGCCCTTGGGATGAGGTGTTCCCCACACACTGGTTCAGATTTATACCAGTCAGAGAAATACAGGGTTGCTGCAGACCACCAGCCTCAGGTCACCATCTACCACACTGACCAAGTCAGTTCTCCTGATTTTCAGCATCCCAGGCTTCATCTCTGGATTGGAGAAGTCAGTATCTTTGCAGCCACTAAATTTAAAATGACATGTCATAGAATAACAGAATCATGTAGGTTGGAAAAGACCTTTGAGATCATCAAGTCCAACCATAAATCTAATACTGTAAATTCCACCACTAACCCATGTCCCCAGGCACCACATCCACACGTCTTTTAAATAACTCCAGGGATGGTGATTCAACCACCTCCCTGGGCAGCCTGTTGCAGTGCTCGATAACCCTTTCAGTGAAGAAATTTTTCCTAATATCCAATTTAAACCTCCCCCAGCACAACGTGAGGCTGTTTCCTTTTGTCCTATGTCCAGGGGGTGATTCATCCCAGACTAAGACAGGTCTCCCAGGGACTCAGAAGGAATAGCACAGCAACGCCAAATCTCTCTAAACAGAGCGGATGGGTAGCATAGGTGACTTAACTCAACCTGGAATTATTTTGGAAGGTGAAGTCACATGAAATTAATTCCCAGTGCCAACAGAGAAAATGACACACTGAGCCATCAGGACTTAGGCTGGATTCCTCAACCACAGCTGACATTGACCTCTAACTAAAGCAAACACCCTTTGCCCAAGAATAGCAGGGGGTAAAATATTATCTCTCATGCCAGGGCTGGCAGTGGGAGAGGAGAGAGGAGCCAGGTTGACGAGAGCAGCATTACCTCACCCAGTGCTGCTTGGAGTAGGAATGGGACTCATCTGGAGCACTCCACTGCCTGTGGGCAAGTTTTTTTGGCTTTTCTTGACGAAAATTAAATTAGTGAGGAGTAACCAACCTTGAAAAGAGTGTTTTGCTATGACTCCCATCTCCCCTGCAAACGACATTCCTGCTGCTTCGAGCTTTTTCGGTTGCAGTGTTGACACTTCTTCAGATCTGTCATTAGCTGAGCTGAAGAGAAAACAGAAACGCTATTCAGGACCCAGATCCAACGTGGGAGGTTACGAGAGCAAATTCTCACTTCACACTGCGAGCACGATGACTGCTTTATGGTGCTGTTGTTCTTTCTATTTTAGGGGGTGGCCTTATTATTTTATAAGCCCTTTTCTATCACATAAAGAACCCTTTTTAAGGTATTGATCTATCAAAGTCAAGCTCATATATCTTAAAATGTGATCTCCCACATTTAAAAATAACCCAGAACTTAGATTTGGGCTTGTGATTTACAAATTCCTAGTTGTGGGCCTAAAAGCATCAACCTTTTTCAATGATTTTCTTTTGTATTTTAAGATTTCTTTGGTGCAATCTAGGTCTAGCTTTACCTGCATGAAGAGTCAAATTTCACCCAACCCCCCTTTTTGGGGTTGTAAGATTTTGATTCCGCTCCCTTGGATATCCTCACATTATATTTTTGGTACAGCAGATAAATATCAACAGATTTTAGCTCGGTTCCAGAGAAGCATCCAGAAGAGGTTGACGTTTGACTGTGGTCATCTGAATTGTCATCTTTCTTACAGTAAACAGCAGAGCTGAAAGCAGGAAATTGTGCAGCATTATCTTGAGTCGTTTTGGTTGCTGTTCTTGTTCCCTAGATTTTCTAGTTTTGCTATTATATTTTTTCAGATAAATTAATGGTTTGGGACAAATGTAGAGTTCCTCCAAATAACTCCTTTCAATGTTGTCTTCTAAGCAAACCAAGTGCAGATGCACAAAGCTCTGAAAGGATAGAAAACAACACTTAAGGAAAGAAAAAAAAAGCATGTCAAGGGCACTTTGGCTTCAGTAATCCATCATATATTTGCACTTCTGAACTTGCAGCACTTGAACACATACAAAGAATTTGATGGAGCTCAGCATCAGGATAAGAAGGTAAGATCTTCAACCAAGAAGTGTAGAGTGCTCTGGAGAAAAACCTTCTATTTATGCAAGGCAATGTAAAGCTGAAACTGGCACAAACTTAAAGGAACACTGATTTTTATTCTTTTTTTAAATGATGGATTATTTAAAATTCCTATGATAGTGAAATTAATGAGGCTTTGGGGACGTAACAGTGAGTATTAATGGGTAACAAAGGGATGAGCTAAAAAGAAAAATGAGGAAATCAATCTGTTTAGTCTACAGAACTGAAGCAAAGGAGCAGCCTCTATTTTATCTGTTTTAAAACAGGAGATGAGAAAAATCCAGCAGTTCCTAGGAACCACGGCCTCCCTCTGCTCCCCAGCTACACATCCCAAAGCAGTCATTATAAACCATCCGTCTCAGCTAGACATTGAGAGATAGAAAATGAGTAGCATCAGCAAATATTTAACCCAGCACTCTCATTCAGTAGCTTATCCTGCGGTTCCTTCAGGAACCAAAGCTCTGAGTAACACTAATGGCACTCCAGTCTGAGACTGTGGGAAAAAGATGCTGGTATGGGTTGGGGTGCATATTTGTCCACTTACAATCTTTAGCACACTGCAGCATATGTATCATCTCTAACAAGCCATCAGTCCTACACTCTGTGGGGACTTTTGTTTCTAGTGGGCACATCTTTCTGGGGGATGACCTGCTGGAGAAGAGCTCTGTGGAGAAGGACCTGGGGGTGCTGGTGGGTGACAGGGTGGCCATGAGCCAGCAGTGTGACCTGGGGCTGAGAGAGACAATGGGATCCTGGGGGGCATCAGGAGGAGTGTGGCCAGCAGGTCACAGGAGGGGATCCTCCCCCTCTGCTCTGCCCTGCTCAGGCCCCACCTGGAGTGTTGTGTCCAGTGCTGGGCTCCCTGGGATAAAAAGGACAGGGATCTCCTGGAGACAGTCCAAAGAAGGGCTACGAAGATGATTAAGGGCCTGGAGCATCTCCCCTATGAGGAAAGGCTGAATAAGCTGGGGCTGTTCAGTCTTGAGAAGAGAAGACTAAGGGGGGACCTAATTAATGTTTATAATTATCTTAAGCAGGGGATGCAGGGGGAATCAGCCAGCCTCTTCTCAGTGTCTGTGGGGACAGGACAAGGGGCAGTGGCTGCAAGTTGGAGCACAGGGAGTTCACCCCCAATGTGGGGAAGAACTTTTTCCCAGTGAGGGTGAGGGAGCCCTGGGACAGGCTGCCCAGGGGGTGTGGAGTCTCCTTCTCTGGAGAGATTCCAGCCCCATCTGGACACTGACCTGTGTGCCCTGTCCTAGGGACCCTGCTTTGGCAGGGGGTTGGAACCCATGGGCTCTGGAGGCCCCTTCCAACCCCTACAATTCTATGATTCTATGTTTCTATGTTCTTTTAAAAAGTGCCTTAGTGCCAAGAAGAAATCTAATATAACCCAGTGATTCAACAACATCCATAAACCAAGAAGTGGCTGTTCATCAAAATCAACGAATACCAGATGCATCTCACTCAGCTCCTGGAGTTTCAGGATTATTGCATTCATCTAAATTCTGCCTTCCTTATCCAAAAAGAGAAGCCATTTTAAAAGTATTTGGGGTAACTTCAGACAGATTTTTCTTTTTTCTCAAAGGTTCTCCCACAAAAAGTGGTAGGAAGACATACTGACGTGCTGGAAAGCTGCTTTTTTTGACTTTAAATTGGATAACTTATTGTAAACATCAAGCTATATTTTCCCCATAATACCCATTTTTGAACACTTCGGTCTCTTCCTGACTGCCTTACTCATAATTGCTGCTCTCTTAGACCAGTGGGTATAGTAGAAGAAGGTGACTGTTTACTGAGTGACAAATACACACATATACAAAACTCCCAGTTTCCCAGATGTTTTCAGGAAGCTATAACCCCTGATAAATCTCTGCAGACCACTGAGATGAATAATATTTGTGGCTGCATTTTTGAGGCCATCAAACTGGAGAGGTATTCGTGGCTGTGGGCTTTACCACTCACATGGAAAAGTATGTTTTCCTTATATCCATCATATAGGCTATATTTTTCCCATCTCTCCTTAACTAGGCTGGTTTAATACCTTAAAGGATATGCAACATTGAATGAATCATTTAGATACTGGAATTAACCTGCAGATGACACAGCTCCCTTTCATTCATGTGTAGCCAAAGCATCAAAATTCCCTCAAAGCAGAGTTTTTAGTAAATCTGGACCCAAATCTCTAGTAAATGTCACAGTCCCAGGGACAGATCTAATATGCATTTTCATGCCAGATACCAATTTTCATAACCAGTTTGGAAAGGGATTTTTACTGTAATAATAATAATAATAGCAATAATAATAACAATAATAATAATAATAATAATAATAATAATAATAATAATAATAATAATATGAACACAATGGTTTAAGCTGAATGAAATAAGGAACACCCTGCAGCACCCTCCAGTCAGTTCTCTGACTCAAAAATGACCACCTGTGAACTTCCATATGCTGAAGGCGTTCTTAACCTGAATCTTTGCACTATCATATGCCTTGGTCCAAGAATAACAGGGGGGTAAAATATTACATCTCATACCAAACTTCACTTTTTGAACTGGGAAAATATTTTGGCAAATGTCTCTGTTGATGCTGGAGTGATGCTGTTGAACAGTGAATAGCAAGAAATAAAAAAAATAATCCCCAATTTTTCTGCTTTCCCTTTTGCCCACTCCCCAACTTTGGTTGTGCATTCACTCACTTTAACGATGATTTCCTAAAAAGCTTGTTGCCTGCTTTCCTTCTCAGTTGGGGCACTTATACTTTGGTAGTTGGTAGTTCTGCTTGTGTGAGACTCATCCCAAGGGGAAGTTAAAAAATCCCAGCAGACTCACAGAAGCAGTGTCACTGTTTTACCTGCTGTAAATCAGAGGGGGAAATGGAGGGAGGCAAAAAAAAAAATAGGTGGCAGCATTTATTTTGGAAGAGAAAAGCAAGAATATAGACCATGTTACAGCATTAGGATTTTGTAATGTTTTGAGAATTAGCTGCTAGCTTGGGGGTGTGTGTGTACTATGCAATATATATTATATTGCATATAATATATATAATGTGTATATACACCATGGATAACATATAATGTGTGTTACACCTGTATCTAAATATACACATGGGTTATAAAAGTCATCTTTCCCAGCCTTGCCTTGCCTACTGGTTTATCTGATTTTCCAGAGCAGAAGGGACAAGGAAACCACCCTCCTCACCCTGTCCTGGGTTTACCCTTTGGCTGCCAAACTCAGTGACAATTGGCACATCTCTCACGTTATTTTCTATGTAACCTCCTGCCATTACTTATAATTTTGCAAGGGTGAAGGAAACATTTAACAGAGGAAAAAGGAACGAAAGACAAATGGAAGGTCTTTACCAGCTTGAGTAAGAGTTGCTTTCAGGAGCCCATACGGGAAGGGGAGGGGCAGAATCTGTGCTAAGATGATCTGTGGGGGCAATACCAGAAAATGCACTCAAACTCACAGTACCACAATTATTCTTCCTCTTCTCCATGGGATGTCCTCATCTCTGTCCTCCTTTTTGTTTGAGGTTCCTCACCCACTTCACCAAATACTTCAGGGGTGTAATGGGGGTACCAGCCTTGAATCCTGGAGGAGCTCTCAAACCCAGGCTTCATTTCTGATTGCAGTTATGTTTAGAGCACAACGTGGAGTTGTTATTTTGTGGTCCATTGCTGAAATAGGTCAGTGTGGCCTCCCCAGTTAAAAGCTGCCTGCCAATTATACTTTGCTCCAGGCCAAAATTCTGTGTAAAAACACAAATGAAATATTAGCACAGGAAAAAGGTTCTTTATTGCTCTTATTTATATTCCAGCAGCATTTAGGGGATGGATGCTTCCAGACCAGGTGCTGCTCAGAAATACAGTAAGAAACAGTCCCTGCTTATAATAAACAAGGTAGACAAGAGGTAGGAAGGAAAAAATGACAAATGAAATCAGAGGCCAGATCTGCTCAGTCCCAGATGCACGTTTTTCCCACCAGATCACACTGCTGCATTGTAAGATGCACCTGAATCCGGGCGTCACACTGTGCGAGAGAGTTTAATCATGCATCTAATTGACTTAATTTAAAGAAGCACCAAGGACTGACTCCACAGTACTGAGTCCTTCATGCAGAAAGAGAGAGGCTGGGGCAATTACTGAAAATTATTTAGCAGTGTCTTACAAGATGAGAGACTGTCCATGGACTTAAAGTGAAATACCATCAGCATGGGCTGAAGTCAGTCCATCTGATGCGTGTGGAAGGGGCATATGTGGAAGGCACGGGGATCTGATCAATGGTTATAAATATCTCAAGTGTGGGACCCAGGGGGACATGGGCAGCCTCTTCTCAGTGTCTGTGGGGACAGGACAAGGGGCGATGGCCTCAAGTTGGAGCACAGGGAGTTCCCCCCAATGTGGGGAAGAACTTCTTCCCAGTGAGGGTGAGGGAGCCCTGGGACAGGCTGCCCAGTGGGTGTGGAGTCTCCTTCTCTGGAGAGATTCCAGCCCCATCTGGACACTGACCTGTGTGCCCTGTCCTAGGTACCCTGCTTTGGCAGGGGGTTGGACTCAATGATCTCTTGAGGTCCCTTCCAACCCTTATAATTCTGTGATTCTGTGATTCTGTAAAGACAGTAACTCCAGCACTCTGTTTTCCCAGTTTTATAAAACAGATCATCTCATGTTTCTCCAGGACATCTCCAGCACTGCTGAATGCTTACAGTTAGGATTTTCTAACTGACATTGGCCCCCAGTCTGACCACAAGCAATTGTAAGTGATTTATGCTCCACAGTTGCAACATCCTATCTACGCATGTAATTTTTTGGCCCATTTTTCTCCTTAGAAAAATATGCAACACTAATTGCATTAAAGGGTTTGGTTTTTTTTTTCCAAGAGAGTTGATAGAGGCAATAGGCATCCAAAAGGCAATAGCCTGCTTTAATAAAGTGTTATTGCCCTGGAAATACTTGCATTTTAATCTTTAAAACAGAGATTAGATAAAAAGAGTTCTGATACTGCTTAAGCACTTCATGCCAAGCAACGATTTCATTGTACTTTACACTAAAGAAAGAGTGTGATTTTTTTTTACTTCTGGCCATACTAAAGGAGGCTGGATGCATTTCTTCCCCAAATGAAATTATTCCACTTGTATCCTGGCATCACTGGTAGTTGAGTTTAATTCAAAGTATTAAGAAACCGACTAACATTAGCAGTAGGTGACACTCCAATATGCATTGCTAAACCCTGCACTTCCACTTGAGTATATTAAATCTTTTTACAGAAATATAGTATAATCCCTCCTTGAAAAATAAATCCCAGGCAAGAGCAGTAACTCTAAGGGGCTTTCAGGGAAAGTGATGCTTACTCAGCCAAGACCACAAGTTGGATAAATTAAATAATGAAGTCTGTACCTTTATGTCTGTGTTCTATTGGCAGCCAGATCCACATGCATTGTGACAATCTATAGACAACTAGATTCAGGCTAACTTACCTCAATGAGAAATTACCAAAACTAGGAGGGAAACTGTTCTCTTAACTATGTACATGTAGACTTACACAACTATTGAAACTGGCTTGTCTAAAGTGGGGTTATTCTTCAGTTACCATGATTTCAAATAGCATCCAACCCCATTAAATCCACCCAGGGCATAAAGGAATCATGCCTGTAATAATGCACAAAGCAGGCACAAAGAAGCATGCAAAGTGAGGCATTTACATTTCATTTGCTGTTAGTTTTTCACTGGTAAAAGGGCTCAGCATCAGCTGCTGGTGCCTAAAGCCCCGCTGAACGTGGTGACCATTCCTGGTGCAAACAGAGACTTGAGCACCAGATAACCAGTTTGACCTGGCTAATTTAACAAAACCCACTTCCAGCAACTTGATCAGACAGGAAAAGGCTGATCCGATGCTCAGACTTTCCTCTTACTCAAGATGGCAGCAGAGATATTATGAGTCACTTCGCTGAGCTGGCTTCTGGCTGTGTTTTCTACACCTCTAATAGGAGTGTTCTGGAGTCACTGGAAACAGACCCGTTTTGGATGGGAACAAGGCAGAATCCGATCGAAAATAAAACAAGAGAGTCAGGAGTTGTTTCCGGATGTTACTTACTGTGTCCTGTTGCTCCTGGCCATCTCCACATCTTTCCACAGAGGAACACATGATGTTTGCACAGCTTCATTAGAGAAATGACTTGTCTCCAGGTTGCAGTATCAGAGAGATGAACTGGAGGATTACCCTGGAAAAGGAGAAATGGAGTATGTGAAACAGATGTTTTCCTTTAATTGCTCAGTGCTCATGCAGCCCAGTAACTAATCCACCTGCTATCTTCCCACAGGGATAATTACTGAATTGGTTTTCCATACCTCATCATGCCCATCTCTGCTTCACCCAACACTACGTGCTGAAGATCTGCACAAGCACAATGCTTTTATAAAGAGCTCCATTTTTCTGCATCCCCTTGTACAGTCAGGAAGCTTTCCCTAGCTTCCCTCATGTCATCATTCAAAAGTAAACCCTCTCCTGTATCTCTTCCCCTAAAGTGTTGTGCCTGGTGAATCATTTGGTTTCAGTAAGCTTTAAAAAAAAAAACAAAAAAGAAAGGAAAAGGCCTCTATTCATAGGTGATGTATCAGTAAATAGAGGCATTTTCAGTGTGGTTACTTATATATGTAAATTCATATGGCAAGTAGGGGCTTTCCAGATAACCTACAGATGTTAATTAAGAATAATAGTGGCATCAGGATGGTCTATGTGAGAGCAAAGCTCACATGTCACAGCAGTAACACATCTGATATCTTTGTAATACCACTTGTGTTGTAAGAACTGACCAGACAGACACAATGTGAAGGTTCTCAATATCCAGGTTAAGGCTGATTTTTAATTCACTCATCTTTTGCTATAACTTAAAACACATTTAGCATAAAGCACTGGCTTGTGTTTGCCTATTGTTTTTCCCCACCTATTTCAAGACTTGCACTGTATAACGTTGGTCAGCACTTGGTAGTCAGTTCTCATTGTCCTTAACTTATAATTAAAGGTTAAAACCAGTTAATTGAATCAAGGAAAACTTCAAGGCATCTCTGCTTGCCACCTACACCAACCAGCAGCAGCTCATGGCTGCAGTGCTCTAACGGTGGGACTGGCTGTCCTCCTCACTGCCAAAGGGCAATTTGGCTTTGGTGGAGAGGCTGGAGGGTGAGTGATGGGAGCTGAGAAATTGCCGTTGACTGAAATTGCTAGGACTGGAAAAAGAACGTGACCTGAGGTACAAGCTTTGTTATGGTCCTCATTAACGCAGCCTTCATCTTTTCTTCTTTTCAAGGGAGCTACTTATTTCTGTGCCTCAGGCGAGGGCCAGAGCCAGCTGGAGATAATTTAGTCCTACTTCACTAATGTTGATGTCTCTGGATTTAATATTGGCTTTTCTGGAACTCTGCTATGACTCTTTGGCTTGGCGAGGTGGCTCAGGTAGTTATCCTGAGCATAATATTTTGTTAACCAACAGGCTGCAGATCTATTTCAAATACAAAAAGGGAATCTGGTCGTCCAGGACTAACAAACCTCCTCAAGCTCTTCCACTACTTGATGCTCAGCTGCCCCCAGCTCTGGGGAATGTCTTCAAAAGCCTCTCAGTGAGCAGCCTAACTAATGCCTGCTGGAGAAACACACAAAAGCAAAACGAAGTCTTCAGAGAGAAAATCCAGTGGCTGGAGAGTTGGGTGGGAATGGCAGGGTGGGGGGAGCTGCAGAGAGCAGAGGTATGCCTTGAGCTCTACCAGTGGAGCTCTCCATGGGCTGTGCTCAGCAGAGGTGACATCCAGATCCAGCCTTTCTGAATGCTACTGCTGTCCCCATGCCTCATGCTTCCCAGCGCTCCTGGGAGTCTGTGAATACCTAATCCAAAGGACCTCAGCGCCTAAGGAGAAGCTGAGAAAGGGCCCAAGTACAGCAAGCTGTAAGAAAAACAGATAATAAAAAGCTGAGTCATGTCATGACAGCCTTTGTTCGTGCTGCCATGCCTGGGGACAGGCAAGAAACCGTGCACTGAAATCCCTGATGTACCAGAAAGCCTGAGTAGGACTGAAAAAATGCCCTGTGCAAGACTGCTCAGGAGATATTTTACCTGCTCATCGACACTATATGGGGAAGGTATCAGTCATGTGCTGCTCACTGTTCCTCGTGTGCAGGATAACTTGGTACATCAATGGTGGAAAGGAGATACTAAGTGTGTCCTCATCAGAGTTATTATATAGACCATTACAGAGACATAGTGATTTAGATCCTGCAGAAACCTGGCCCCTGTAAGCTTACAGCACCTTCAGCTTGACCTAACAGCATATAGACTACCCTCAAACATATTCAGTAGAAGAGAAAAGCCAAATTTAAAATACCTTTTTGCTTTCATTTCAAGCAGCTCAGCTCCAATTTGGTGCCCAGATTACACTCAAGTCTGGTGAGAACTGTTGGCATGATACATATCACAAATTGAGCTCCTTTTTTATTCAAGCACCTCAAAATCTCACCTTATATCAGTGGCTGTTGTTCCACCACTTACAGATAACTGCAGTCCCATCACTTGCCAGTGGTGTGGAAAAGCCTTGGACATAACCCAGCAGTTTTGATCTCTGCAGTAACTCTCCTCTACCTTCTCTTTCATGAAGAAAAATTAGCTGCAGTACTTGAGATAAAAGAAACAAAGCCGATATGGAGACCTGCATTATTAGATCAAATTAAAGTAGCTGTTCAGGCTGCCTGTTCTGTGAACAACCTTATCTTCATGTTTACTGACTATTTGACAGAAATTTAAATTATCCCAAATTTTATCAGAATAAATCAACTAACAAAAGAGAGAAAAAAAAAACCCTTCTAAAAAGGGCAGACATTCTTAATAGCCATCTGGATTACATTATTCTTTTCCAAGTAGCATTGTTGATACTGAAATTGTTGTAACAATATCCTTTTCTAATGTGGTTCTGCTGCGGCTCCATCCATAATAAAACTAGTTGATGCCAAAGAATCCACTTAGCATGACAAGATCCCCAAAACCTGGATTATTTGTGTAAGGCTCTGATTTAACATGCTGAGTTTCATGGTTCGATGAAATTTCTTATAATGTTTTTAAAGGAGACCAAAGAATGAGTATCCTCTCATCTGGGGAAATACTTTTGCTGAACCATATACCCCCAAATTCTTGTAAATCCTAAACCTGACTAAGCTCCACTTCTGCCACCTGGCAGATATTTATCTGTAGCTCCATTGCATCTCCCACCATTGGTCCATCTCCTTAAAGAAGGGAGCAGGGTGCTGCGAAGCCCGTTTTCCTATGAAATTAGACTTAAAACTGTAGATGTTCTGTGGAATTTTTTGCAGCCAGGTTTTCAACCTGGTTTTTCACCCTCCCTTTGCCCACTTGGTGATGCAATATCTAATCCCAGTCTGTTTATACAGCCTCACTTTATCTAGCTGTGCACATTAATGGTTATGCAAAAAAAATTAAAAATAATAGTTAACTTTTGTAAGGGCTCTTCAGGGCTTTGTGGGGAAAAACAAGGCATGGTTGCAAACAAAAAAGAAAAAAAAAAGAGAAGAAAAGAAAAGAAGATCATCATAACTGAGCCTGTTAGATGCTGGAGATTACCGGTTCCAGTTGTTCTATCAGCCAAACACTTCCAAGCAATTTAGCCCCTAGCACAAATCTCAACGAAAAGCTGCTCAAAAAGGGAGATGAGAAGAGTCAGAGCTGCTTCAGAACTTCTTTGAAGTATTAGTCTTCACCATCAGTCTGCTCTTCCCTGAGGTCCTTTTGCTGTGCTTCAGCCCAAATGCCATCCCCTTTGCAGAGAATTAAAGAGCCCTGGGTGCAACTTCGCATTGTTGTTTGCCCACGCTGAGGAACGAAGCCCATGATGTGCAAGAAGCCACAAGACCAGCAAGAAAATTTTGTCCATGTGGTTGTTGGCAACCGTTGGGACAAACTATGGCTTGAAGTCATAACAGGACCTGGGATCCCCTCCCTCCATCCCTGCCACCCTCACTGAGATCCAGCTATGAGCTTTATTTCTTGTTTTCTTTATTCTCTGTGTTGCCTGATAGTGGAGGTCCTGCCAATCTACAATTAGAAACAAGAAACCTGTGCCTTTGTGCTCTGACTGCCCAGAGATAGGGCACTAACTTATCTAGCTGACATACCAAGGACTTGCCAGCAATGTCAAAAGCAAGTTTGTTATGAATGATTCTTCTTGGGACATTTCCTTCACTTGCTGATGGGGGAAAGGCAAAGAAAAATGACAAAGAGCCCTGCTCCTTTTCTTCAGACAACTGTGATTTATTACTGGAGAACGGTGAGGATTCCAGAAACATTACTGCTATAAGGGAAGGTAACTCAATCTCTAGCAAAAATAAACAGCCATGTTTAAATAAACCTTCTGAGAATTGTTATTGCTCTTTTCCCCAGAAGTTGGGGGAGTGTTTCTTTTGTTCTGGTACTGTGCTACTGCACAAGATGCTGCTAGGTGCCTGCTCTGAAGACCCAGGATCTCCTCTGGTTTGGGTGGCGTGGTAAGTCACCAAGGGATGAAATGCAAAAAACAAAGGGAAAAAATAAAGTATTGAGAGCTGTGGTTGAAGTGTCAGACAGATGCTGGTTTGCTGAGCAACCTTTCTGCATTGGAGCGGTTCAGCCAGCTCTGTGCCCATGCCCCAACCTACCTAACAGTGGAAGGGAACATGTGCAAATTCTTTCCCCAATACATGCTCCCAGAGGCCAGTGGTCAGTGCTTTAGGGACTTCCCACAGCTCTTCCATGAGCAGTGAAGTCAATAGAACACACTATTAGTTAGAAAATACTAACACTGATGAGGACACACTAACACTAGGGCCACGTACTCTGCTAGAATCAGAGGCTTTCACAATGGGGAATGATGTACTTGGGAGAAAAGTTCAAGCCAGTGAAATAGTAATGGCAACACAAGTCTCTTGCTTCACTGATGCAGAGGACTTAAGCCCACTTTCAAAGCACACATGGCAGAGGTCTCCCAACACAATACCTTCCTGACTCACTCAGGAAGTTGGGCACCTTCTTTTAAGTCTCTCCATAACGAAGAGATGAGCATCCCTCTCTGCTCATTGGAGCATCACATCATTTTTCTGGGCTCTGGGCTCTTCTGGATGACACTGTTTAAGACAGAAAAACCTTCACTAGGCCAGAAAAGGAGCATTAGCAATAGCACAACTGCAGAGTATCGACTGGGGCATTCACTGGGGAGATAGCTGTCCTAATTTCAGGCACCACTCCCAACAGTCTGTGTTTCATACTGCTCCTTAGTCATGATTCACAAAAGCAAATATCCACATTTTCTTTTCTCTGTGGAAGGTTACCTCAAGCATTGCTGTGATTTTGGTGGTCACCTGGCCTCCAGTCAGGGCTAAGCCACCGCAGGTTTACTTAGCTGAGGTGTGCTGGGACAACGGCAGGGCTGTGTACCAAGCCCCATGGGGACCAGAAGGCCCTGCTCAGTGCTGGGGAACCTACCTCTCCCTGAAAATAAAGATGTGAAAATGAAAGAGCCTGCGTAGTTTTAGCATATCAGCACACCTCACAGTTTGGCCTCCAGGACCCTTCAGGCAAACCTTTTCAAAGGATTGGGGTCCCCACAGACATTAAGGCTTTCAGCAACATGAAGAAACCCGGTGACACCAGCTCAGAGGACAGGATCTTGCCCCTCTGCATTGAGGCTTCCAGATCTTCTGTAAGAAAATGAGAGGGAGAAGGTTAAAAGCCACCCTCTTTCTTCCACTCCTGCTTTGGCACCACAGGGGAAAATTGCTCAACATGACCAATAGCAAACAGATTAGAAAGAATTTGAAAACAAATGCAGACATTCAAGAAGCATCAGCTCATGGGCACCCAGCCCAGTGAAGCTTAGGGAGCAATGGCGCCTACCTGTCAGTAACGACTGCCCGCTGGTAATTAGGTCATGCTTCTCCTGCTTATCGGGCACACACCACCCCAACCTCTGCTCCCATGAGGCGTGGAGAGCCTCAGCGAATTGCCATGTTCCTTCGCTGCCCCTTGAACACCCCGGTGTGATTTATTGCCTTGACTGAGTGTGCTCTGGTTTGCAAGGCACGCCTTGTGACTCCTTTCTTACTGGCCTTGCTCTTCCCTTCATTATTTTTTTTCCTTTTTGAACTGTTTTTTCATTAGTGTGAGCTCTTCAGAAAACACACTGGGGTAATGTGAATCCCACTCTCCCCACCAAGATAAGACATAATTAATGACACAAGGCAAATTAGTCATATGGTTACTTGGCATTGTTGTTCTCTTAGATGCTATGAACTCGTCACCTAGACAAAGGGCAGATTTTTTTCTTATGAAGCCTGCTCTGCTTTATGAAATATCTTTCTTCACAGTTCATCACCAGGAGAGAGGTAATTACAGCAGCCATTTTCACAGCACTTAAAAAAACTAACAGGATAAAGGAGTGGGGGAAAAAACCCCTGCAAGTCCTCTCTTTATGAGTTGCTGTGATGATGAGAAAGCTGGCAAGAATAATTTACTCATAAATTAATAGTGAGATGAGCTCATCTGGTGAGCTGAGAACCAGGTTAAGGACCAGAGGTGCCTCACACATAACTCCAGGCAAATCAGGAAGGGTTAAATCCCCTGACAAGGTGAGGCAGCCCAGACATCTTACGGTGCAAAGCAAACCACTGCTGCTCCCTAGGCTCCTTTTCCAGTCTGTGAATACAGCAAGACACCTTGGCCCATGATTTGAACTAGCTGGCATGGGAAGCAGGGAGCTGCTGGCCAAGGGAAAATGCCAACAGAAGTATGTCCTCAGCTGCAGCTCTCATGGGGGATGAGGTGCTCCAGCTCCTGGCTCCCAGTCTCACTGTGACAATCCCCATGGTTGGCTAAATGCCCCGAGGCAGATGCCTGAGCTGAATTGCAGCCCTTACCTATACACTCACTGAGTTATTAGAGGACTCACCTGTGAGGCACAAGATGTGTCTCATCCCCGGACCAAAATTACTTCAGTATCTGATGCTAACTGCATGCTGGATCCTGGATGACAGCCCTTTACTCCACGTTGGCTAGGCAGTGCAGTCATGCTGACGATCATTTTCTGGCTCAGCACACAATAAATTTTCCACAATTGAGTTTGGTGACTACAGAAGCCTTGGTAACACCCTATCCTTGTAGCCAGATACCTCTGGAGAAGAGAGGCCAAATGGAGGATGACCCAAATGCTTTATGAATGAGTGGCCACGGTCTGAGGATGGAGAGGAGGAGAAATGGACACCTGTGTTTCTGCTTCCGCCTTTCTTGAGAGCAGGGATGGCCAGTTTGCCCAGAGACACCAGCAGGCAGGGTCCCAGAAGGGAACGTATCAATACTTCAGGATCCCCATTTTGGACATGGAGGTGGCAATGGACTTTGATGGGCTTTCTGACTGGGGAGCAGCCAAACAAGGGGAAATTAGGGATCTATACTTTGAACTGAGACATACTGAGCTAAGCCACAACTGAGCAACCATTTCTTTTTGTGGCTTCAGCCCTAGGTGCCTAAACTGTCTGCTTACGAGATGCAGTTCATCCCAAGACCCCGTGAGACAAGAAGGTAACACCTGAAACCCTCTGCAGCGCTCCTAAACCACACAGGCTGGATAAACAACCCTGCAGGAAAGCTCCATTTCAAAATATTTTGCAGTGAAAGTAAAACACTTCAGCACGAAAGTACAACATGTTCTCCGAAGTACATTCCTGTGAGTACATGTTGTTGTGATCCTCTTGTATCATTTTCTGGATTGATTAAGAATGATCTGCAGAGTGGTGAGAGAAGTCTTTGCTGTGTTATGCCTTCTTGCTTCTCAGTCTGGGTTCCCTTGGTGGTTTCTAAGACCAATGTGAATTGTCTCATGCTATCTAATGGAGCTTCCCCACCCAAAAAGAAAAAAACACACTTGAAAGAATTCAGAAACCATCATCATAAAATGACTAAGGGAGTATTTTAAGAACTCAAATATCTTTCAGAGACAGATATATCATGGGCTACAGAGCTTTTTTTGTTCACAGGATAGGTAGTTTTATTCCCTCAAAAAATGGTATGCAAAAGCTTTTGATCCCAGTTCTTTTTGGCAGTCTTTCGAGTTTCCATCATTTGGCAACCTAAGAAGGAATAAAAGACTTCCTGATGTCCTCCTCATCTCTGAAAAGGAACACATGGCTGACATGTAATTTTTCTTGCAATATTTGGGCACACAATCAGTGGGGATGTCTTACCCGCTTTCAATTTGGTGTTCCATCTTGTACTTTGCCTGGTGCACTGATCTGATAAAATGAGGTACCAAGGGAACAGATTTGGATCAGGGAGAATTCCAGCCTGGCAATTAGCGTCCTCTCCCCATATCAACTCCCTGTTTCTAAGCCTTTCTGAGCCCGTGAAAGCACAGCATGGAGCTCCTAATAGGGAGGGAAAAACAGAGGAAAGAAAGCATACATCTTCATGCTTAAAACTTGGAGCACATCCAGGTTATTGTGAACAGTTGGTACCTCTTCAACAGCTCTGTTTCAAAAAGTGCCACTTATACTTGACTTTTTTGGACAGATCATCAGAGGAAAAGCCACTGATTAAAGAATGTATATTTGCAACACTAAAAGATGCCATCCAACCATAGAACTGCTGTAAATCATCATTTGAGCAGAAGGTCAAAATGGATCTTCTTCCAAATAAGTGCACTTACCTCTGCATTCCCACCACGCTTGGTCACCACCTCTGTGGTGATCTACCAAGTAAGTAATTCCTGCACATGAGACAACCTTCACTGTTGATCCTATTACTAAGTTTAAAACTTCCAACTCCTCAATGTTGCAGTTTTAAAGTCCCAGGCATGGGTATTCAGCTGTTTAAGAACATTTACTGATAGAAAGTTAGACCTCTTTGGCAGCAGAGCATGCATTTTGAAGCTGTAAAGTTCATTAAAGCCGCCTGAAGAGTGGTAAGATAGGACTAATTCCTCTGCCCCAGCTTAAAGCAACTTGGCTGACATCACCTGGGCAGCAGACAGAAAAAAACAGGGAGTTCGACATATCTCCCACATTTGGCTGAGGACTTTGGTGCAAGGAAAGACAAACACCCCATTGACCTCACCAAGTCTGCGCACTGTCCACATCATGAGCAAGAACATTAAAGTCTCTCAGAAAACTAGCGACCTGTCTGCCCTCGAGGGCATGATTTTTCCTGTTTAATTTGACTGCCTTAAAACTTGGGAGTATAACTGCAATTTCAAACTGGTAATTACTGAGCAACTAAATAAACTACAGGATTGCTGGACCCCGAAAAGCTAGACTACCATGTAAGCTTTCATTGTATACTTTATACTTTATCCACACTTTTTAGAGAAAGCCGCCAAATTTGAAATAAACCAGAAGGGAGAGTCAGCAGGGGGAGAAAGTGCAAGCTCAGGGCATGCTATTTTTTGTGTCTGGTTGCTGCGTTATGGGCAAGAAGCCAAGAGCAAATTATTCAATAAACATTAAGCAAGGTCATGCTTTTGGTGTCTCAGTGCAATGGTTTTCAGATGGACAGACGTAAAATAATCACAAGGTTGGAAAAGACCTTTAAGATCATCAAGTCCAACCATTCCTGTCTTGTGCTAAACCAGATCCCTGAGCACCTCATCTACCCTTTTTTAAACACACCCAGGGAAGGTGACTCAGCCCCCTCCTTGGGCAGCCTGTGCCACAGCCCCACAACTCTTTCAGTAAAAATGTTTTTTCTAACACCTAACCTGACCCTGCCCTGGGCCAGCTTGAGGCTGTTTCCCCTTGTCCCATCCCCTGTCCCCTGGCTGAAGAGACCAGCACCCACCTCTCTGCACCCTCCTGGCAGGCCAAACTACAAGCACAAGTGACATGCTGGTTTTAACCTTTTAAGACATGCCTGCCATCAGGCATGTTCCAAGACAGGGAGATGTGAAGGAAATGGTGGAATGGAGGATGAGTCATCTAGATAATCATGGAATCATAGAATCGTAGGGGTTGGAAGGGACCTCCAGAGATCATGAGGTCCAACCCCCCTGCCAAAGCAGCTCCCCAGCTCATATTGCACAGGTCGGCGTCCAGACGGGTCTTGAATATCTCCAGAGAAGGAGACTCCACACCCCCTGGGAAGCCTGTCCCAGGGCTCCCTCACCCTCACTGTGAAAAAGTTTTTCCCCATGTTGGTGTGGAACTTCCTGTGCTCCAACTTGAGCCCATCGCCCCTTGTCCTGTCCTCACAGACACTGAAAAGGGGCTGGCCATTTCCCCCTGCATTCCATGCTTAAGATAATTATAAACATTAATTAGGCCCCCTTCTCTTCTCAAGACTGAACAGTCCCAGCTTATTCAGCCTCTCCTCATAGGGGAGATGTAAAACCCTCTTCCAGTTCATTCAGTCAATTCCAGCAAGCAGTGAAGATTATGATTTGCACCTTGCCACTCGATGATACTTTCCAGGTTACTTCAAGCACCGTCCCTGAAAGATTGCTACTGAAAAGAGACATCCTGCTGCAAAGCCTGCCATCAAAAAGCTCTGAAACAAATGTTTTTCCAGCAAGATTGGAAGCTGGGTTGGGCAAGAAGATGCAGTGGCTGAGACCTGCTGAGCTGAAGGTAAGACTGAATTCCAGGGAAGTAAACTGCACTTAGATGCAACCACCAAATCCTGACAGAGCCATTGCTCCTCTAGTTGAAGGAACATCAGACAAGAGTATTTCTGCAGGTCCCATCAGGAATTTGGCCAACCCAAAACTCAGGGGAGTGGCATCAGGAAGAGAACACCGTTGTTAATTGGAAAACCAAACCTCTATTCATTTCAGTATGAATAAAGCAACAGACATTACGCTCTTCAAAAGGTCATGACTAACACTTGGTGATGTCAAAAATCAGCTTTCACGCTCCCAATTGCAAAGACACCTGTGGCCTTCTGTTTGTACTAACTTTTACTGTGATGATATTAACAAAAGAAACTGGCTGGAGGTGCTGGACTGCAGGACACTATGTTTAGAAGCAGCCCACTCAAAAACACGGTGGAGCCTTTTTTTTTTCTTGTTGGATTTCCAAACATATTGTAGGCAATGAACTGGTCTCTGGAATTGCTGCATCTGCATCTTGACCTGTTTTACTGAAAGGCTACTTTAAACAATGTGAATTACCAATTTTAACACAGAGCAATAAATTACAAATGAGCAGTTTTCATCTGAAGCACAGAACACAGAAAGAACATATTCATCCAATGGTATGTTGCAGCCCAGACCTTTAGGGCAAGCTAAATCTCTCCAAAGTCCTCTACTTCCAAAGACAGTTTTCTGCATTTGAAAAAAAGGTGTTTATCCAGTAAAACAACCTGGACCTGAACCTCCTGACCTGGGGGTACTGATTCAGAAAAGCAGTTGTGCATTCCAGCAGATTTCAATGGAAGAGCAGAATTTATGTCCCTTCCAGCTGCTGGAGGCAAAAGCCAAGAGCTGTCTGTTCCAGATCATCTGTTTCAACACTTCTAGGAAACAAGTTGCCCATAAAGCAAGGTAGGATACTCAGACACTCACTTTCACCCTGAAAAACAAACAATAAGGAGAAGGAATTTCTTGCCTTGCCTTTCCTGAAATCTCAATCGCTGTTAACAGGCCCTGTTGAACAACAAAACTGGGGTCACATCATACACAATATCTCTTGCTTCAGTAGAAGGGAGAAGGGAACGTGTGATTTCCATCTCCAGAGAGGTGCCCACTTCTGACATTCTCTTGCCAGCCCCGGGATGCACCATAATTCATGTTCTCTACCACAGTCCTTTTAGGAGCAAAGGAAGATGTTTCTCTGAGACTTCTGTCTTCCAGGAATGAAAACATGAGATCAGATTTATTTTGGAGCTTCTTCCAGGGATGGCAAAAAGAAGGAGAGTTGGAAAGGAGTGAGCATTCCCAGTAGGTGAGGTCCCCTCTGAAAAGTCCAGCGTAACACTTCAGCATTATCCTAGTAGCAGGGCCTGCATGGAATATTTCCTTTAGCAATGAAATTGAAGGCTCAAATCTGAGCTCTTACATCCCTGCTAACTTGAATGCCAGAATAAAAACTCAGCTCTATACCTGTTCTTTATTTGTTCACAGAGGAATATGCAATATGAAAAGTAGGAATTGCAGCCAAAACACTGACCTTGCCCTGTAGACAGCTTTTCCACTTTCAGGTGTAAGGGAAAAATAGTCTCCCTGAAAACCTTCCATTGTCCTAACTGTGCCTGACCTTTACCTAGCAGACCACTTCCCTTCCTTTGTTCTGGGATTTTGTCCTATGCAGTTGTTGAGCATGTCACAGGGCATGTCCAAAGGTTGTTCTGCTCCAGCTGACATGATAATAGTGGGGGTATCTTCTAGCCTGGGCATTTCTCTACCAGGAGTAACCACTTAGCACAGGTGCTTCTTTGTTTTAGGAAGCTTTTTAGAGCACAGACTGCCTCTTCTTACCGTACTATGGGCAAAGCAAGTCCCAGGTCACAGCAATCTTCCAGCCACTACAGGCGTGCAATGCAGAACATCCTTCATGTTACTTAACCTCCTCTGTGGGATGGCAGGAGACAGGAACAAGAGAACCACAGTGGGTGTACAGGAAGAACGAGGTGACCTACAGCTCTTCTAAGATGGGTGTTTATTACTTTCCCAATAGGATAAAGCTGAGTTAAGTCCCTTTCATGCCAGCACTACTGAACTATTATTGTTTCCTGCATGTGGAGGTGGAAATGTCATACTTTAGCCCTAATTTGCGTTTTTTTCTTATTTTGTGGTTTCCATGTGCTAAAACTGACTAAGAGGAGTAATGTGTCTTCTGTAATGGTGAGAAGCAGCTGCTTTGATGTCATCTCACAGCCCATTAAGCAATGCCAGCCTTGAAGGTGTTATTGGAGGAAGCATTTTTATTGCCAGGATTTCTCGTGTCTCTGGGCTTAAGGCACCACAGCAGACTGTTACCACTGCTCAGAGCAACAGCAAAAACCTCGCAGCTATTTAGGCCAAAACTGGCAGAGTTTCATCTTAAAATGGATTTGGGCACATTTATGATCTGCATGGGATTTTATCACAGCATGCAAGTCTTGGTTTTCTGCCTTGGTACAGAGAATTGAAACCCAAACACACATCTCTTTCTGTCTACTTCATCCTTCTGGAGCCAACATTAGCACAAACAACTCTTTTCCAGTATTTTCCTTACCAGACCAGCAACTTATATCCTTTTTTGTTTGTTTGCTTGTTTTTTATTGAAGCAAACTGGCTTTGGCTTTCATTGCAGCAAGGGCTGATTAACCTGGCACTCACTGCTCTTCACTTCGTAAGGGCATGAGGCCAGCAATGACCTACAGTAACAACAAGAGTCACCAGAGAAGATCCTTGCAGAAACCAACTATCTGAGATCAGATTTCAAACCTCACTTACTCTCCTGTAACACATGGGGGTAGTTTAATGAACCTGACAAATACCATGTAAGGGAGAGCTGGAAAACAACCACCCTGATCCAGTGAAAAACTTCCACAAGCAAGTGTGGCATTGTAATACATCAGTAATTTTACTCAGGGAGATGATTTCTACTTCCTATAACGACAGATGCAAAAGATAGACTTCAGTTTATCTGCTTTCAGTTACAAACATCTCTAAAACTGCAATAGGATGCGATAGATAGCAATAGATTGTAAGCAGATCCTATTTGTACATACAGTTTGCCTAGATAAAGGCCTGTGGCTGTACCCTTACATAAGCAGTTACTCAGCATCTGGCCAGCCAAGTGTCAGCTAGCCTGTCATCAGCACACCTCTACTCTCAGTGAATCCCACTTGAGCCTCATGGTGCCGTGGAAAGAATGAACTGGCATGAATCATTTCACCCTTTTTTACCTGAGGCCTCAGACTTCCCAGAACTGAAACACCTCACTGAACTGCTGAATTGAGGAAAGATCAGATACCAAAGATGAAGCTGGCAGTATGATTTTTTTAGATGCCAGTTAAACTTACAGTAGAGACCTGCCTGCACAGCAGTGGGGAAAAAAACCAAGGGCTGCCCACTGCAGCCATAGTAAAACATGAAATCATCTGATGGAGCTGAAAAAGTTGAGCAGCTGAAGTCCTTTCTTGCAGACTTACAGACCAAATAGAGGAGCCTCAGGGGGATGAGTGTCCTAGGTTTTAGCTGGCAGCTCTTCTTGACAGAAAACCTAGGAACTGGTAAACTCCAAGCAGAAATTACCAGAGTTTCAAAGTCATATTGTGTAATTTAAACCATCTGTTTGGATGCTGAGTGGGGGAAAATCTTCCATTAGAAAAAGATTGGTAACTTTTTTTTATTCCCTGCTATTTAGAACTCTCTAAGGAAGGGATTTTCCTATTTTTCTTAATTCCTTAGGTATGATTTATTCATCAAAAGCTATTTTATCTAGAAACTTTTTTCTCCAATTAAAAAAAAATAAGGGAAGAATTTTACATATGTAATTTCTGCCTTCTTTAGTTCCTATAGTCCTCCAGGGATGATACTGTGTGAGTAGTTTTTATGTCCTTTAGCATCTTCAAGAAGTACAACAAAGAAACAAATAATCTGCCTTTCAGGGTTTTTTGTGGTTTTTTTTAAATGAGACAGAAATAACTCCAGTTTGCCCTCTTACTTTTGCCCAAGTACTTCAGAAATATAAAGCTTCCCTACAAACTGAGATGGGGTGCTAACAGCAGAAATAGAGAGAAGCCTGTTCATTACATTGTAAACATCAATCAAATGGTGACTCAGTGTTTGCCAAGGTGTTATTAGCAACGGGTGTATCTTATGACAGCAGCAGCATCAGTGGCCTGACGTACAGCTCTCAGCACGGTATCCATGGCATCACACGAGGGCCTGAAGTTGTGACCAGCGTGGTAGCACATGGTGCACCCTTCAGCATTTTGAAGGACACCCGGGCAGCCCTGACAGGAGGCGTCAAAAGGTCTTACTTCAATGGATGCACCCCCCATCGCTTCTCAAACTGGGCCTTCTGCCAGCACATAACTGAAGCCTACCCATTTAAGCCACAAGGAATTTCTCAGTCCAGCCAGGAGAACACAAATGTTCCTCTTTTTTTTTTTTAAAAAAAAAAAAGAAACTGGTCTGGAATTTTTCAACAAAAAACTGCGATGACAGAATGTCTATGGGAGTAAAAGTCGTTCCTGTCCCTGCCAGGACTGAGGGAGACCTGAACAGCTACCATGGTTGTAAGGGTTTCTGTGTCTGCTCACTCTCCTTGTCTCCATACTCCCCAATTCAGGTCCACTCCCATCATAGGGGACACACATATAAATCCTTTCCCCTGGGCTAGCACTGTCACTTTCCAGAGCCAGCAGGTTTTGGGGTGTATGGGTGCTGTTCTTTCAGGAGCCAGAGACATCTAAGATCAGTTTTAATCAAAGGAGTTTGAAATGAAAGCCTCATTTCTGCAACTAGGTAGATTAAAATTTCTTAGAGAACGTGAGAAGTCATCACCATGGTCCCTTTTGGAAGCCAGGCTTGAGACACCATGGCTGTTTGCCGAGGCACAGCCTCCAACCTCTGCAGTTTCCCTGAAATAACTCCTACCAAGCAGTAATTCATGGTTCTTGACTAAGCTATAGAAAATCTCATGGGAATCTAGGAGATAAATGGCCTTTGGTTTCCCCATAAATAGAAGCGATGGAAACAGGGCATTTATGTTGCCTTAGACACTGCCAGAAGGGTTTGCAGCTTCTTTGCAAATCTGTAGGATTATATTGCTCTCTGCCTAAAAACATATTTACACTGGGAACAACAGTCTGGGTGGAAATGGCATCTTTTTATACTGACAAACCACTGGAAAATGATGCCACAGTCCTTGATAGACTTCTGGGCCACACTGAAAACCAGAATTTAGGAAAACACGAAGAAACCTGAATTGACATCAGCCATGGTGAAGATCTCTGGCTTTGTTAGCAAGTGGCTTTCAAAGGCAACTCCTGATTTTGTCCACCCTGCTGTAGCCCATCACTTCAGTGTCCTGTTTGCCTCCCCCAGTAGAAATCTGGTGCTGAAAGATCTGACTCACCTCCCCTCTGGTCTTTTGTGTCCTTCTGGGTAACAGTCAGATTATTCAGGTAGGTTGAAGTTGTTGAAGTAAGGTTAGATCTACTAAATCCAACTGCCACTGCATACAGGATGGGTTTGCTGCTGCAGGAGTAACACTTGGTCCTCTAGCCTAACACTTCATTTTGAATCCACTATTTGAATTAGACACAAAAGGTGATTTTCCCTCTTATTGCAATGTAATTTATGTGTGCAGAGTAAGTATTGGTGTGTGATTATTACTGGGCCTTGTAGACCATGTGAAGATGATGTGTACCATGCAATGAGCGTGTAGCAATACTCACTTTTGATGTGGTGCTCATGATGCTTCACAGACCAGCCACACCAGTCTAGCAAATGCCGGGTCAGACTGAAAACTGACTTCTGATGACACCTGCTATCTCTTCTAGGGGTGATGTGTAAAGGAGAAACCCATGCAGGCAGCAGAGGACCTCTGGTGTCATCTCTCCTGATCCTTTCTCCACAGCTGTAGTAATGCAAAGGGTACAAGAGGTAACAAATCAGGTCTTTGCAACCCTGAAGTTAAAAGAGAGCCCTAGGAGTAAAAAGTCAAGAGCTGCATTTTATTGATTCTGAGTACTGATTCAGGCACACAGCCTGGACTTACACCAAATCCTCTGCTGAATAAGCTCGATTAGTCATTGGTTTTGGTTGATCACTGGCACAGGTTGCCCAGAGAGGTGGTGGAGGCCCCATCCTTGGAGATATTCAAGGTCAGGCCTCGTTAATTACCCTGATCCTGGAAAAAATTCCCCCACACAAAGAAAAACTACAGAATCTCATCTGACATCACTGAAGGGTCAATTGCTCCGTTATGGGGCTGCACAGCTCCCCCAAGGAAAGGGGTCAATCTTCCTCCAGGAGAGGGGAAAAACCCCAACTTGGCATGAGGGCAGGAAACACACTGGGTTTTCTTTTTATGTCACATCCCTCTTTCTGAGAACCTTTCCCCTCTTCCAAGGGCAGGGCTGTAATCCTTCTTTGAACAAGCTGCCACTGGGCTTCACCAGGACTATTCTTCCTGACACTGGTAACATTTATTTGTCATGGCTGAGGAAAAGAAGTGAACTGAATCACACATATATCCATTTCTAAGAAAGGCTTTTAAAACTCTCCAAGATGCTTTCTTCTAAGTATTCCTATGTATCATATGAACAGCTGCCAGACCACCAGCCATGAGGCACTATCAAGTGTAGCAACTCTCTGTTATTTTATGTATTCCTCCAGTTGGAAATAATCAAACCTTGCTAGCATTCTGTGGAAAAGCAGTCTTGAAATGGTAGTGACAGTTTAAGAATGAAATAGGACTTTCATGACATAATAATAGGCAAGATCTTCTTTGTATTTGTCATTTCTGCCACTTTTCCTGGAACACCACCAAAAGGAAACGGTGAAATTTATTTCAGCTGGAGTGGATACCAACACCACCTTTGCTTTCATTACTGCTGGACTTGAGTAACGGGGGAGGTTTGTGAGCATAGCTAACAGAAAGGATGAAAAATGCAAAGATTTTCACAAATCCTGAATGGTTTGGATCATGTGAGCCCTTGGACCTTCACAACCATGCACAGAGTTACTATTACCATGGCAAAAGCGTGACCAAAACTCCATCTCTGCAGGGAAGCAGACACTGTTAAGACCATTATTTTATAAATACCCATCAGTTTCCATAACTCTTGATTTGCTTCTACTTGCATGCATTTTGCATACATATTTTACTATTTCCTCTGCATACCTCAGAGGCTGCAGCCACAACAGCTCTCGTGCTAGACCCTCCGCTTTTGGGTAACAATTAGGAAAAGAGGTAAGTCTGTTAGGAAGATCTCATCCTTGTCCAGTGCAGGATACTGCCAATTCAACACTGCATTTGCATTTTCAGCTCACTCAGAAGCTTTGGAGAGACTTCTTGGATGAGGGACAAACCACAGGAGCCTCAATACATTCAGGCATTTAGTTGGTTCTAGCTGGTTGGGAAGAGCACTCTTTTATTGCAAAGGAATAATGACAATATTATTATTACCTGATGGTGATGGGCAGCAGCATAGCAGAGGGTTGAGGAACTCCAGATACTTCTGTCCTTAAGCCATCTTCTTTCTTTAAGATGCAAAACCTTGAAAGGCACTGGATGCAATACTCCCATCTGGAGTGTCCGGTTCTGGGCTCCTTGGTATGAAAAACACAGGGATCTCCTGGAGAGAGTCCAGAGGAGGCTATGGAGATGATGAAGGGCCTGGAGCATCTCCCCTGTGAGGAAAGGCTGAGTGAGCTAGGGCTGTTCAGCCTGGAGAAAAGAAGACTAAGGGGGGACCTTATTAATGTTTATAAATATCTTAAGTATGGGATGCAGGGGGAAATGGCCAGCCCCTTTTCAGTGGTCAAATAAATCCAACCACAAAACCCCCCAAGAAAATTAACAAGACAGATAAGATATGCCAGACTTCCCATGGAGAACATGAGAAGATTTCAAGAGATGATCTTAAGAGAGGATTTGAAGGAAAGGAGAGCATACAAGATATGTTCATTCCCCAACATGCAGCTGTTAGGGGAATGAACTGAACACATTTTTCCTGCTGTGGAGAAGGTTGGACTTTCGATGAAAAACAGAAGAAGGAAAACAAAGACTCTTTTGTTTTCAAGCTGTGCCAAAAGCCCTTTCACTGCTTCTGACAACCTTTTGAGGGAAAGGTTTTGACAAATCCTATGCTCAGCCTAACGAAGAGGGATATGAGAGCAGAGGTGCCAGGGAGCCATCGATGGGGGCGAGGAACTACAGAGAGACAACAGCAGGAGGAGTTAGCAATGAGGTCAATGATATATGTCACCCACAGCCTGCAATACTCAAAGATTATTTTTTTTTTGCTTTGGAGTTTGGAAATCATCTTATATCCTCTCTCTTTTTTTTTGGATTTTAATGGGTGAGTGGGAGAAGGATGTCCAGAGCATCTCTTCCAGCCACTCCAACAGCCTATGCAGCAAACAACTCTTTGTCACAACATGTCATGCCCTCACACACAAAAAACCCACAACATGCCACAGGAAAACAAAAAGCAGAAAGAAAATAACCAAGTGCTTAGTTCCTTGCAACATGGAGATGTGAAGGTCCAAACCCCAGCTTTGGGGGAATCTGAATGGGTTTCTCTTTGCCACCACCAGCTCCATCACCAAAGCAACGTGAGGATTGCAGGAGACAAAAACTGGTCCTAATTGCAGTGAGTGCCACAGGTTTGATGCAAGGTGGTAACGGTGGACAGGCAGCGTCCTGTCTGCTATAAAGAGCACTTTGGATAGGCCAGGTTTAAAGAAATAAACCCCAGAAGACAGATTGTTTCTGGGTGTGGAGGGTAGGTAGATAAATCAGTGCTGTCTACAGAAACTCCTTCAGCTGCTCTCTGTGCTGCTTTTCAGGTCATAAAAAGAAATACACTGCACATGAGGAATTTGTTCTTAGCTCTGCTTCACAACTGGGCAGGCAACAGCCTTAAAGAAGTCACTGCCATTTTTATAGAAAGAAAATATTTTAAGGAAGTGTTCTGTCCTTGAACAGGGGCTGTTCCCCACATCCCTGGGCACCAGGTCCCCAGAAACAAACTCAAGGACTGGGAAACAAGCAGACCAACAGCCGCCACCTCCTAGCAGCACACTGGCTGCAGACAGGAGTTGCTCAAACAGATTTTCTTCTTGTCAAACAGTGTAAATCTCTGCTCCTGAAACAGCTCCCTGAATACTGGCTGTTCCTACCCCTGCCCGCCGGGCTCTGCAGCAAGGCAGGCTGACAAGCAGCTCTGTGTGAGCAGGGAGCATCAGTGTTGTGGAACAGAGCTGCTGGCTTCAGGTGTATTGGGCATTTGATGCATCTTCCAACCCATTTACTATGTCCCTTCACTGCTGCTGCCTCCAAAAATGCTCTCAGCTTGGAAAACAAGAAGAGCCCATGGGATAAACATGCTTTCCCAAGCCAAAAACAATTTCTGCCTTACTGACTACACCAGGTAAAACTTCTCTGGAGTCTAGGCAGTCTCCCTCCAACTACTACCTTCTGAAGGGCTGATGGACCCATCAGGGGATTAATTATCCCAGTAGATCTCAGTAATATCCCTGTCTCTCTCCTGAGCTGACCAAGCCATCATCCCTTCCTCTCTCTGGTTCAGCCTCTCATTTTTGTGTGCTGTTGATACAACCTCCATCCTTGCAACACCCCACAGAGGTGCTTATTCCTCTTAGGGGATTAATAGCCTAAATTTCCACACCCCAGGGGAAGCTGACAAAAAAAGCCACATCCTGTATGAGTCAGGTGCAACAGCACCCTGGCCTTGTGGTGACATCAAGATGTGATGTGATACCCTGGGCAGATTCCCTCTGATTCTGCACATCCTGTGGTTATGAATATGCCAAAGGATAACCTTGTCTGAGCAACCTTAGTCAGATCTTGCAAGATCTTGAGGGGTTTGGGTATGAATATAAATACACTAAGGTTCATTCAGAAATAAATAGAAATAAACATGTTGTTTTGCTTGCTCTTTCTGGCTTTGACATGTGCAAGGTTTTTGGGTGGTGCAGCATGATGCAAGGATGGTGGTAGGACCATCCTATGGGACCCATCAAAGGCAAAGCATCAGCCAGAACATGTGGGCTAAATCTGTACTTGTCTCCAAGCCACAACATTTATTGAAAGCACAGTGTAAAGGTATTTTCCTTTCCAACAGCTCATGATTTGTGCTAGGTTATTGTTGGCTACTCTGTATTTGTAGATATTTTCACATCTGTTTAGCCTGTAAAGAGTGACATTGTTCTCTCCTCTTTCTGTTTCTGTAGGTGAGATTGTTCTGGAAAGGACACCCTGTAGGTTAGATAGGCTTCACCTTGACCTTTAATAATTTCAAAAGTCAACTGATTAACACAACATATATATATATATGTGTGTGTGTGTGTGTGTGAAAATAAATAAATAAATAAATAAATAAACATATATTACAAGAAATATATATATAAATATATATATATTTATATATATATGTGCATTTTATTTATATATATATATTATATATATATATACACACACATATATATATATATTAAATTGGGTCTATATTATTTAATATATATATATATATATATATATATATATATATATATATTATAATAGACCCAATTTAATTTTTGGAATTTCTAGGGGTACCAGCCCTGGTTTATTGTCATCCATCTATAGATTCAAAAGCCTCTCATCCATTTTCACCAAGTTCTCTGGGATGACCAAGAGCAGTTAAAAAATGGCAAGAACAAATGTACTTTGACTGAAAAAAAAATGGCTTAATTTTAACCAACAGAAGTTTCAGGGAGGATAAAATAAAAAGAGAGAAAAAGAACTTGTTGACATGAAGTATGTGGAGTTGCTCATCTAGCATTGTGTAAGGGCTATAAATCTGTCTGGAAATGAGGCATGATATCCATCATGAAAAGTATATAATCAAAACTATAACAACAGTTTTAAATTTATGGTAGGTAACTTGTGGAGAGCATTACATGGCTGAACATTAAATCAAATGCCCTGTATACTTCTGCAAGCTTTTGTATAAAACTCCTTTCTCTTATTTCCCTTTACTTGAAACAAGTTGAAGCGTTAAAAGCATCATACGGTTTTCTATCAGTTCAGCAGTGAAAACTGTGTAATCTGAAAGGGAATATAAACCTGGCACAGAAAGCTACAGTAGAAAACATTATTGGCTTAAACTTTGGGTAAAATGTGGTTTAATAACGTAAGAGAGAATTCATCCTCTCCCACAGAGATTTCATTGCATCTCTCCATTTTACTTATTACTTTAAGGTGTCCTTCTGACCTCCATACCCCCACTATAATTATCTTGTTGGTGTTAAGTTCTCTCCTCTCCCTAAAGACTTCTATTGTCTTTCTGTGAACGAATGAAAACCAGATGGGGAGGGGTACTGTGATTTGGGCTATCTACCTGAATTTTGCTGTGCCTGGTGAGTATGGGTAAGCATTATGAAAATTAAATCACTAAGTTACTCTCTAAAACCTAACAGAAATCGTTCTTTTGGTTTTAATATTGTGCCAAGGGAGCAGTAGTCATGACCCTTCCAAATTACATGGGGCCAGGGCTTTCTCTCTTCTAAATTTCTCTGCACCACACAACCAGCCAACAAATTTCCCAGCACAAAGATACAGGAGCTCTGTTATTCTGCAGTGATTCGTCCAGAAAAGGCTATGGGAAGCAATGCCAGAAAGATCATAGAATCACAGACTGGTCTGGGTTGGGAGGAACCCCAAGGATCACAGAGCTCCAACCCCCTGCCACAGGCAGGGACACCAACCTCCAGGCCTGGAGCTACACAAGGTTGCCCAGGGCCCCAGCCAACCTGGCCTTGAACACCTCCAGGGAAGTGTTCTCCTATCCATAAAAGAGACACCATATAAAAACAATTTCTAAAATCAAAAAAAAAGAGAAGAAAGCTCTTTTTTTTTTCCCTGCTGATATCTATTGTAGCTGGAGTTGCTGATATTTATCTGGTAATTCTTAAAATATGAAGAAGTGAACCACAGTCCTTGTATCCAATACATGAAGAGGTTCATGGCCCATATATATATATACACACACACACAACATACACTATATATATATATATATATATATATATATATATATATATGCTAGCTGTAATGTATCTGAGATGCTCCTTGCCCTTTCCCTGTTGTTTGGCTCACTCAGATGCAGCATGCTACAATCTTTCATGTGAGTTCCATTTCTGCCAGCTATAGTGGAAAAGTTTGAGCAAGGGCAAGTTCCTTGGCTAGGCAGCAAGCACACTCTTAAAAATTAATTTCAGGGTTTTGCTAGGACTCAGCATATACTGCTAGAAAGAGCTGATGTGCCCTAAATTTTAGTGCACCAAAGCAGATTGCTGACACCTTCCTTCACCCATCCTTCCTAGGAGTGTCTTACCGTGTGTTTCTTTGCAGGGATTGCTCTCTGTTTCCCCCTGATCCCCAGAAGCCTATGACTGACGTCTGATTTGGGTTGAGCATGAGTATTTCCTTGCATTGACAGCCAAGTTGCAGCTTGTAAACCTAGCAATGATTTTACAGTCCCACTACCATTGCATGGTAGCATCTTCCAAGCAAACAGAAACCCTTTTTTGTTGTCTCATCATCATGCCAAAGTCAGGTTTGCAAGCCAAAGAGAAGCCTCCACCAGACAGCATAAAAAACTTTGTGAGGAAGCTAATTCAGTGCCTGGAAAAAAAAAACAACCCACCCATGTTAGAGTTAGACAACCCAAAACCTGCTAAATCCTGACCTTTGTGAACATGTGACATATGAAATGAATTCTGCTGAGTAGCTCTGGAATAAACCGGACAGTACTGCCACAGGGCAGTCCAGATGACTGTTAGGATTAATGAATAATAATAAATAGAGCAGAAATTTGGAAATTCTAGAGGAGTAGTAAGTCCTCTGCAACCCCTGAGGAAGCAGGCGGTGAGTAGCTGTGGTGGCTCAGGAGCTGTGTGTCCCCAGGATTCCAGGCTGGTGCCCAAGGTCCCTCCTGGACAAGGGGAAGAGGACCAGATGCTACCTCCATCCTTTGCTCAGCTGCACTGATGGGCTTCTTGATCTGGATACACAGGCAAAGACATCCCAGCTTGCACCCACCTCCTCTGGGACAAGCCAAAGCAGTTTCCCAGTGATTCTTCTTGCCATGGTGGTGGAAAAACCTGGGTAGAGGAGACACAAACATCCCCATGACCCCTTGCTGGTACCAAAGGTTACCTTCAGCCAGGTCCCAGAAAAAAGCTAGTGTGATCAGCCAGGGTGAGAATAAACTTGTGCTCCCTTATAAGGCCCAGGAAATACAAGAATAAAGTGAGGGTGGAACATGGAAGAAAAGCACCAGAGCACAGACAGAAGGCAGACTCAGAGAGGGAAAAAACCCCACCACCAAGCAGCCAAGGATATGGTCTATATATCTTCTTTTACAGACTTGTTACATTATCCCCTGCTATTCCTGTGTCACACCCTATCCCTCACTCTCCCCAGATTTACAGAGCCCCTTGGTGACACAGTGCTTTGGCATTTGGACCGGCCAGGCAACAAACACTGATCTCTCTGGAGTCACTCCTGATCCCAGCACACAATGTCCCGCTCTGCAGTCCAAGGCTCCGGCTGCCTTTTCTGCTCCACTTTATCACTGATGTCTTGGCTGTGTCTACTGTTGGGGTGGTTGTTTGGGTTGTTTTTTTCCCCTTGTTTGTACTTGTGCCTGTTTCTTCTTTTTATTTCTCTCTTTTTAACCCAGCTTTCCTCTAGGAAATCTGTGGAAATGAAGAACTGCTCTGCTGTAGCGTCAGCTGGAATTGCATCGAACATGTAGCTGAGATTTATACGAGCTGAATGCTCCAGAGGTTGTTTGGGATGGAAACTATTAACTGTCAGAGTTTGACAGTTGAGTTTAAGCAAGCCTCTCTACCTAAAGTATTTATAGGAACCTTCTCACTGGAGTACCTTGATGTGTAAATCTCATAGATGCATTCACCCAGCGGATGCAGCACCAGGAGCTGCAAGGACTAACAGCTCTAGTAGGGAGTTTGGGCTTGAGCCCTTTTGTTTCCTTTCTTTGCAAAGGGTCTTCCTTGACTTTCAAAGGAAAAAAGGGAGGCAAACAGTTCCCCAAGGGCAAGACACTGCCTGGTAGCAACATAAAAATTAATAGATTTTTAAAATGTATTACTTTTAACTCATTCCTTCAGGGGCTGGTACCGCTCCCATTACCCTGAAGGGTGGAAACAGCAGGCTCAGAAAATTCAGAGCAGAGGAAGGAGGAATAATGACTTCATCTCTCTTCTCTCAAAATGGCATTGCAACGCTGCATTACATTTTTCCTTCTTCTTTCTCAACCCCAAGCACCTGAGGTCACTTCAGCAAGTCTGAGTCAGAGAGCACAGGAGAAGGTTTGCAGGGAAACAGCCCTGCACCAGACTCAGAGGAGAAAAGTTTAAGTAAACAGAAGTTATTTCTTCACTGTGATGTGGCCATGGACGGGGAATGAACGGGGCCACATGAGGACCAGGATGCAGGTGCTCCTGCATGCTGCAGGGCACTGGGAGCAGGAGGCATCCCAGTTTCGGGTGAGGGATGCCTCAGGGGAGCTCGTCGCAAGACTGACTCTGGCCTGAGCTTGGCTCCTTGCCTGTGGAAAACATAACAGTATGTAATGTTCCTCATACCAGTGGATAGCCCAACAGCTATTTTAATTGCTGTTTATGGTAACTGAATCGCCATAGAGAATTCAATAGCACATTTTTAGGTCCTTAACTCAGTCAATACATTCCTCCTCCTCCATATCCTGGGTAGGATGCTGCACTCAGGAATATACTGGTTCAGAGGCACTTTAAAAAAAACTATGTCTAAAGGTAGTCATGGCCAGTTCAACCCAGTGGGGTCCAGTTTGACCCACCCAGTCCCAGGCAAATCCTACCACAGGTTCTCCCAAACTATTTTGGTTAGTTTGGAGAGCCGATGGGACCAGAAATACCTTGCAGCTCCAAGCCTTCCCAACAAGCCCACAAGAAGCAGCCTCAACATGGTAACAACCAGTCAAAGACCAGCAGAAAAATGGCTTTAGAAGGATGGCAGAACAAAACTAAGGTGCTTGCATGAAGCTCAGGTGGGGATGCTGAGAAGGAGCTGCAAGGCAGAGCTACAAGCACTCTCTGTCTGCAGTCAGCTGTCAAACCCTACACAGACAACCCCCTGACTGACAGGTTGGTGACTGACATGCAGCTAACAGGACTCAGCATTCATCACCCCCATTTTTCTACCACTCACCCTTCTGACTGGACCTGCCCTTTCTGGCTGTAATTAATTAAAATTAATACTAGCCAGCTGCAATGCAAACAGTCCACCTGTTCCCCTCAAACTCCAATGAAATCCTATTAATAAGCAACACACAGGACACAAGTAAGCTTTCCAGCAATGAAACAAAAGCCTAGGAAATACCTTGATAACATTGTCCCAGGGAAGGCTGACTTTGATTTCTGCTCATTCCTCTAACATCTGGTAGGCATTTCTGGGGAATGATGCTCCGCTCAGCCTTGGACTCCTTCCACCCTGTGGATTCAGTAACAGAGTCAAGGCACCTGTACCTAAAAGCAGCCATCCAAGTCTGATCGGATATGGACCCTGAGAGCTATCACTCCTTTCAGACAAGAGGTAAGTGTTACGCCCTGTGACTATCTGGAAAGACAACTCTGTGTTTCTGGGGAGGACTGGGATATCAATTTCTGGCACAATTCAGAGTTGGGACATTTTTGCTCTTCTAAAATTCCCCCCACCCTGAGTTTACAGTTGGTGGTATTAATCTTTATTCCCCCACCAAAAAACACAAACTCAACTTCTGTTGCCTTGCCAGCGTTGTCTGGCTGTCCAGCCCCAACCCAGAGTTACAGTGCTGCAGGAATGTGCTGCAAAGCCGTGTCTTGCCAAGCCTGAGGTAGGATTATTCTGGCCTCTCCAAGCCTTTAAAAACGGCCATATTTTGCTACCTACCCTGCTTTCCTGATGAAGGCAGCTCTGCAGCAGGCAGGAGGCCACAAACTCCTTCAGTTGTGGTGCCAAGAAGGGGATGTGTGCAGCACCTCAGCGGCTGAGGCGATCACACTCGTCTCTGGAGAAGGCAGGATGGTACCCATGAATCGGTCCAGGCATTGGTGCGGCTGAGATGACACAATGCATTTTTGCAGTTATCATTCTGGGGGTTGCCCTGGGCTGTCTGCTCAGCGCAGCCCCAACGGTGGCTGTTGCTGTGATGTAAAGACTAAAGAAGAGACGTGGTGCTGCCAGCTCAGGTCAGGGAGCTGCAATGAGGGAACTTGGGGCGCAGTCCTGGACAGGTGGGATCCAGAGCTGATGCTGCTGTAGGGGTGTATCTCACTGACACAGAACTATCACAGCATAGATACGGTATATTTTACTGATGCAGAATTATTGCAGGATAAATTCTTGCAGTGGTGCAAAGAGAAAATAGCTTCATATATAACAGGCAAAATGGACACTCTGAATCACAACCTGTCTCCAAATAAAACCTCTCGCTGCCATTGCTAAGATACATGATCTCCACCTCAGGCTTTGTCTAACAAGCAAGAGGGCAGACTCTAATAAATCCCACTTATCCCGAGCTCACAAGTGTGTCTTTCCAGTCCAGGGGCTGGATACCCCGACCAAAAGGCAAAAAACATCCCAGGTAGATCCAAATGCCTACAGGCATTGAGCAAACAGCTTTGTGAGAGCCAAGCGTGGTAGACAGAGCTATTTATCACAGGCAAGGGCCAGAAACAAATGAAGTGACCTGAAAAACCAAACACTTCTGTGGCTCTGATCGAAAGTGCTCAGGATATTCCCGTTCCAGGATCCGACACAATGGCTGTGTCTAGCCGGACATGCCTTTAAGTGATTGAACTCAAGCTCTGTCTGGGCAAGGCGTCAAACTCCACAAATGTCTCTCCAAGCCTCACACCTGATGGCACTCTGAGCCAGTCCAGACAATAATCTGGAGTCTACGTTCCACTTCTTCAACCCCCTCCATCCCACCGCCAGCTGCCAGCCAGCCTGCCTTGGTTCAGAGGGAGCAAGGGAGATCAAATGTGAGCAGGAGAGTTTCTAAAAGCAAAGCAGACCTGTGAAAAACCAGACTTCTGGCACCAGTATGGACCTGAGACCGAGGAGGTGTGTAACCCTGTGGCCAGCAAGCACCTCCAATCAAGAACACACAGCATCACTGGGCAATCCAGTCCAAAGGGGCCTCGGATAGGAGGCAAAACAGGGCTAACTTCTAAATTGCATCAGGTTGCTCATGGCCTTGTCCAGACAAGCTTTGAAAAGTCTCCAAAAAAATGAGGATTTCACAGGCTCTCTGAGGCTTGTTCCAGCATTTGAGCCCGCTGGGGGAGTGGTCACCTCTCATTGCTGACTTTCATATGGACACAGCATCTTCAGTTCCTGCTGGTTCTTATTCTCACTCAATGGTACATTAGAAAGAAAGTGACAGAACTGACTACTACTCCTAGGGGGACAGAATAAACCAGAATTTTAATTTAGCCATTTATTGATGGGCTCAAACTATCTAAAAGTCAAAAATACATTGCTTTTGTCACGGTGACAATTTGCTGTCATCATGCAGCAATGCATAAACTCTGCAAATCAGTTGGTCTGTCACGGCTTTTGACGTGGACACCAGGACTTCAGGATGGAAGGAGAAAAACACAATTTCACCATGGTCCCCTTTGGCCTCAGATATAAAGAAAAAAAAAAATGAAGTCCTGATTCAGGAAAGAAAAAACCACCAACAACAACAAAAAAACCTAAATAAAAATCAGCACCTAAGCAAAAGTTTCTCCTGAGCAACCAGTTCTTGTTGACCTTGCTTTGAGCAGAGATTCCCTCCAACTTCAAATGTTCTCTGTGATTTTAGTGGAACTTGAAATAATTTTACATGTTGTTTTGAACATAACAATATTTAAGCTTGCACTTACGTGTGTTCCTGAGATGCAGCATTAGCAGAAAGCTTTTTAATAGCCATGGGATAAAAACAAGCCCTTTTTGACTATCAGATTTTATCTAAGTCCAAGCTTGGTATGGAAATTAATTTAGTTGCTTTAGCATTTTTTTCTGCATGAGCTTCCCAGCTCCCCCATTTGCCACTCTGGCTGTATGGATTTCATGGGAGTAATGATGCTTTACATTCTTGGAGGTGCTGACAGCACTTTGTTGTGCCCATCCTTATCTCCCTATGAAAGTCACACACTTTCTTTACTTAATTTAGTGCACTGACCTCTGAAATGCTGTTGCTCCTCTGGATCTTTTCGGACCACTGGACAGATGACATTCAACAATAACACAAAGAAGGCAAATAAAAGACAAAACACCCTTCTCCCAGGGGAAGAATAGCCTGTAATCTTATATATATGAATTCCACTTTTTGGCAATAGCAAGTCCAATATTTGCATGTTTGAATAAGCATCATTTTTATAGCAATTACATTGCCTGAAGTGTGCTTTGAATGAGCCATGCCTGGTGTCCTGACACTGTGTTTTTGGAGGAAAATATTGCCTGTGGCATCCTAAGTGAAAGGCCAGTGAAATATATAAGATGGTAAGTCTAGATGTTAAGTGTTGGGAAGGGATGAAGGCAAGATGAACGTGGATATGGGTTTTAAAAGGGAGAGAGGACTGGAGAGTGGGAAGCTGGGGGTGTGGACACAAACACACATGCACAGGCAGCGTTACTGCACCAGGGGACATCAGCTGCCCCATCTTCTGCTCCAGATGTCCCATCAGTCCCACGTTTAAGTAAACTGCAGACAGAAGATGCAAACAAACATTTCCAAAAGACAAATCCATCTGCAGCTCAGCTCCTGCTAGAGAACGATTTGGTTAGAGTAGAGAAGGAGATGACTCAGAACCAAAGGTCTTCTTGGTCTTCTGAAGGACCACAAGGAAACAGCCTGTCCCTGAAGATGATCAAGTTCTATAGCTATGACAAAAAACTGGGAATAACACTGGCAACAGATCAGACAGTCACACTGTCTGATCCAAAGCCAGAACACACTGATTTATGGCAAGAGGAGGAGGGATTTTTTCTTTTCTTCTTTTTTTTTTTAACCAAGCCAATCTGAATCATTGTAGAGGCAAGAACTTAAAAACAAAGACCAGATCCCATGTCCTTTCTCAGTTTCACTGCAGTGGGTTTAACAGGATATTCTTTGAACTAGGGTGCCTGATGTTATGCCTACTCAGGAAAGAAGAAAAAGGTTTTATTTGGGTTTTGTCAACCCCAATGAGCTAGCCCAGGTTAAAATAGAGGGGAAACAACTACAAGAGCACAAGAACATATGGACTTGTCCAGATCAAAGGTCCTGCCATGCTCAGGGAGGAACATGTAAACTTTGGAAGCAGTGACTAATCCCCTAATATATTCAGCCCTTAGAAACCCACAGCTTTAGAAATCTTTGAAGTCAGAGGTCCCAACCAATGGACATGTTTAAGAGTCTCTCATGGGCCCTCTCTTATGCTTCATATGACAGTTCAGTCTTCACAATATCCCACAGAAATGAGCTCCTTCCTTGGGTAATGGATGGTGGGACAAAGTGTTGCTTCTCTGTTGATTTAAACTGTCTGTGTGGGCACCTCAGCTTCCTCAGCTCTGAGTAACAACCAAGAGGTGACTTGGGTATAATAAGGGGGTTGAACATGAGTTGCTGAACATGAGAGCCTGTGCTATTTTTCCTTCTTTTTAATTATTTTCATTAGCATTGATTAATACGAATTGGCATTAAAAACGTATTCTTCTGTATGTGTATAAATATACCTTAAGTTAAAACAGAATCAGGATGTAGATATGAACGAAGCCAAGCATTCAAGCACAGTCTAGGCTTAGGGAAAGCCCACACTCCCATCTCAAGTTTGTACTTAAAATCAAGGGAGAAAAAAACATTTCAGGTTGATGAGAACAATTTATTACTCTACAGAATTTTCGTCTACCTGGGTTTTATTTTAACTGTGCCTACTTGATTGCTGCAAGGATGAATGACTAATATTTGTTTCCTAAGGCTCCAATCCAGGTAGTATACATCCCTTCATTTCTCTTTGTTTTTCTTTTTTTTAAGTATTTTTGGCAAATACTTTGCTCCTCTGGCTTCTTACACAATATTTTGTATAGAAAGGCTAAGGACATGCCTGGCCTCACAAAAGGGTCACCATCCAGGTTACAGATTAGGAAATAGTACAGTTTGTCAACATTTGGCCCCGACAAACTTTTAAAATACAAATACAGATGGTTTTATTTAAAAGAGAAAAAGTCCAAAATCGACTAAAGGTTGAAGCTTGTTTTCTTTCCAATCTCATTTTTTCACTGAATGTTTGGGACATCGTGTTCCATTGTTATCAAGTTTAATTGCATTTATATAATAAAATGTAGTTTGGAAATGGAAATAGAAATCGAAAGCCCTTTGGTTTTGTGGTTTATTCAAGAAATACCTAGCCCAAATTGAGTAGAATTCATGTATGTTGAGTATTTCTGGGAGTATATCCCCCCGTGTTAGGAGGGAATACAAGAAAAGTAATGTAGAATAAAGAGGATAACTCATCTAATTGGTACATCTGTGGACCAGACAATTAATTACCTTCAAGGATAGGGTGAAAGAACTGGGGCTGTTCAGCCTTGAGAAAGGAAGACTGAGAGGGGATCTGATCAATGGTTATAAATATCTCAAGTGTGGGACCCAGGGGGACATGGGCAGCCTCTTCTCAGTGTCTGTGGGGACAGGACAAGGGGCGATGGCCTCAAGTTGGAGCACAGGGAGTTCCCCCCAATCTGGGGAAGAACTTCTTCCCAGTGAGGGTGAGGGAGCCCTGGGACAGGCTGCCCAGGGGGTGTGGAGTCTCCTTCTCTGGAGAGATTCCAGCCCAGTCTGGACACCGCCCTGTGTGCCCTGTCCTAGGGACCCTGCTTTGGCAGGGGGTTGGACCTGATGGGCTCTGGAGGCCCCTTCCAACCCCTACAATTCTGTGATTCTGTGATTCATTCACAGTTTGCCCTGTAGAATGCTCAACCAACATCTTCACATCGCTGAACTGCTGTGGCCGAACCACCCTTTGCTGTGGGCTCCTTCTTAAGGTGCACAATACTCCCATGGCAGCTCACATTGTAGCGGTTCTTGTTTAGGTCAAGATTTCAGCCTCAGGAAGAAGCCAGGAAACTTTTACAGCCCATCACTGCACCGAATCTCACTTCACAGGCTGACAGAGGGGTCCTTTCCAAAGTAAGTTACACGATGAATTTTGCCTACCAGGCACAGACTCTTCACCAAATGCCAACATAATTCACACCAATAACCTCACATACGGTTTTCAGTAAGCTGTGTGAGCCCATGCTTGAACTTCAAGGAATCAGCCTAATGTGTATCTCAGGCCTGACACTTTCAGTGACCTTTGGATTCTACTACTTTTAAAAAAAACACCCTATCATGCAAGCTTCATGCCCCCGGGCTAATAATCCAATAAACCCACATCTTGTCATTGCTTCCTGTTTTGCTGAAGCTTTTCATCTCTCCTCTAACGAAAGCAAAGGGGTTCATTCACTTCATGAAGCACAGAGTAGGCAATAGCCCTAAAAACAGTGCTATGGCTTGAAAAAGGGACACATGAAGGAAGACAGAATCAACATTGGGAAGAAAAAGCCTGGGTTAAGACCACTGTTTTGATCATGAGTGGTGAAATATTATGGTGTTCCTTCTCAAAGAGTGAGATGATAATGTTCATAGTAGGAAACCAGTGAGCACGGAGCAGAAACAGAGGTTTGGAGATTTATTTCCCTGGGAACTTTACTGAGTCTCTGCATGACACTTGGATAAGCTCACATGGGTAAATACAGTGGATACACAACCCCTTTATCATGAATGTGAAACTAATTAAAACATCCTGCTCGGTTTTGTCAGCTCAGAGTCAGGTCTTTGGGGTAGACCCATGAATCTCTTCTAGACAGTGTTTGTGCTCAGGACTTGGATAAAGAAACAAAGAGTGAACTTGCAAAGGCTGAGGTTGGATCACAGTAGGAAGGTTTGCAAGGGATTTAGAAGCCAAGATTAAATTCCTAATATTCTTGGAAAACTGGCAAAATGGGCCAAAATGAAGATGATCAAATTCCACAAAGACAAGAGCAAAGGATAGTACTTAGAAAGGAGAAACCAAACGTGGATGGGGAACAGGTGGCAGGGGCCATACTTGGCTGTGAAGAACCTGGGGACAAGATGGAGCCGCAGACTGAATTAGCCAGTGGGACTCTAGCTGCTTGAGCTAGAGCCAACCTTGTGCAGGGTTGCAGTAACATAAATGCTCCTGGGCTACTCCATCCTGCTCAGTGCTGCTGGCTCTCCAACTCAACCATCGTCTTCCTTCAGGAATGAGAAAGATGATAAGAATAAACTTGAAAGAAAGCAGAAGAGAACAGCTGGGGGATAAAAAAAAAAACAGGTTTGGAAAACACAGTGTACAAAGCAGAATTTGTCTAAACCAGAAAAGCAGCAACAGGAGATGGGAAATGTGTCTTCACAGCTAAAGACATAAAGATCGTTATCAAAAAATCAGCAAGCAGCAGCTCTCCAAGGCTGCTGTGAAGAGCACGTGGAGCAGTTGGCTCTATTTGCAAGAAAGAATGAGGAGATTAGGTCAGTACAAACTATTGCAGATCCTAAGGGTAGCTGGGGACAGGCTTACCAGTGACAGACAGCTGTCCAGTGTAAGCTAGGTGTGTCTGATCCTGCCTAGGAGCAGAGGACCAAGTAGCATTTTGCCATCCTCCCCAGCCAGAAACACATTTCTGGAATTACTCCAGCTGGGACCCCTGAGCACATCTTTGGGCTTAAGCACTGGATGTCATTGTTACTTTCTTAGCTGGGGTTTTTTTTCCCCCTCTTTACATCAAACATCCTGAAGGCAGCAGTGAATATATATATACATATATATTAACTACATGAATTCTTAGTCATCAACCCCACAGAAGCGCTGAAATAACCCCAGTTTGGCAGAGGCACAAAGTCTCCCTCCAACCTCAAGAAGAACGTGGTCCTTCTTGCCACGAGGACACTGTTTTCAAAGCAGTTTTGCACTGAGCCCATAATGACTCTGAGACCTGTCCCTTGGGGCCAGTAGCTGATGAATCAATGAGTTACACGTTGATTTTTCTGTCATCAGCAGCAGGAAAGGCTGGTTTGTGTTATTCAGAGCACATCAAGCAGCCTGAGCAATAATTCACGGTCAGGTTTTGATTCTCCATAGGATTTTTGGGACATTCATCTTTAAGTAAGTTAAAAGTGGATCAGAATGGGGAGGAGACAAGACTAAACTCCCCTGCAAGTGGGAGCTGGAATGTCAAAAGCAAAAACTTTTGTCTGTGTTCCCTGTTTAGCACAAAGAAGCTTCAGGGTTTGTAACTCAGCTGGGATTGTGCGATCCAGCCTGGAAAGAGATGTTTATTGTTTTTAAAGTATACAGAGCCACACTTGCTGCTCCAAAGGCTGTAAGGCAGCGTGACAGCCCTGTCACGCACAGCAGGAAGAGTGTGAGCAGCAATGCTGGGTGGAAGAGACAACTCACTCTCCCAATCACTGGTGGACACTGCCTTTTCCTACCCTGCACCACATCCTGCTCGTGCACTCAAGGAGCACAGGTGACATTTGCGCACCGGCTGTATCTCACTGAGGCAAGACCTGAATGTCTCCTGAAGCCCACCCCCCTTGGTGACCTCAACACCCTCTCCCCCCCACTCCCAAAGCTTCCTTTCCTCCAGGTGCATCTCACCCACAAACAATGGTTTTGCCAGAAGCAAAACTCCTTGCAACACCCCCAGCTCCCACGGCACAGAGCAAACCCAGCTCCTGGCTTAGGAGAATCATAGAATCACAGAATCACAGGGGTTGGAAGGGACCTCCAGAGATCATCAGTCCAACCCCCCTGCCAAAGCAGGGTCCCTAGGACAGGTCACACAGGTCTGCATCCAGACAGGGCTGGAATCTCTCCAGAGAAGGAGACTCCACACTCCCCTGGGCAGCCTATTCCAGTGCTCTGTCACCCTCACTGAAAATGGCTCAGCTTTTGTAAATAGGATGCAAATAATCAAGGCTTGACTCTGTGAGCACGTTGGGCAATGTTTCCTGAAGCAATCTGTCCTCCTGATCCAGACAGGAGGTGCTGTAAAAGCTGACAAGGGCTGCAGCTAGCAAATTACACAGGAGATTTAGGAGATTGTAGAAAATATTCCTGAAGCTTTCAACTCCATGTGCAGCTGCAGCACGGAAGGCAAACAGGATGTCGGTTGCACTGATAAAGGAATGTCATATAATTGAAAAGATTTGGTTATTATTGTATGAGGAAATGATAAGATCTTGTGCAGAGTGCAGTTTGGTCAAGAAATGCTGTGGGAGATAAATTGTATCAGTTCTCTGGGCTTAATATAGGAGAAACGTTCAGGACAATGGACTTACTCACATGCCTAACAGCCTCTGGTGCATGAACCAGCTAGAAACTTCAAGAGACTGATGTTTTGTGTCCATTTGCTTTGTCCGACGGCCAAATGTGAGGAAACACTTTCAAGTAAACCCTGAAAAAAGTTCCCCGTCCTCTGGCAGCACAGCTCTGCAGCCACACACCCAGCCTCACCGGTGCTGCCAGAGCTGGCTCCAGCATCCAGCACCACAAAGCACTTCTACCGAGAAGACTTCAACGCAATGCCACCACAACCAGTCCCAGGGACAACCTCAGAAAGTAAATAAAAGGAAGAAGCTGCCTCCTAGCACAAGGTAACGCTCAGGGTCACCTCTGGTGACGTGCCCTCAGGCAACTCTGGTTTCCATTTGCAGATGTCACTCAAGGGCCTGGGCACCAAAGGTCTCTGAGATAGCAAAACCCCCTGCCAGTCTTCACCCCGCGCCATGTTTCGTTTCACGCCTTGCCACATATAACCCAAATATTTTGCAAACATCACTCCAGCAACTCACCAGTGAAAGAGAGAAAAAGAACAAAACAAAACAGTTACTAAATCGAACACATGATGTAATGATGATTAATAAAAGAGGTGGTTACTACACCGTTGGCCTCCTATGAGGTTGAAACCAGAATGTGCCTGTTGATACACCTTCAAAAATAGATGTAGCAGCAAGAACAGATGTACTCACATTCATGAAAACACAGTTTTGGACAGATGTTAGCTTTGCTGGGTCAGCCACACACGATGATTTGTCAACCACGGCTCTGAAAAATGTTCGTAGAGACACATACTTAAACCCATACATCTGTAATAAAGGTGGGACAGCTATTGGATTTGGTTACTGAGAGAGAGCTGCAACGATGACAGCTGGAGATATCAAATCCCACTTTTCAGGGGGGATGACAGGACTGGGAGGGGCTTGTGGGATCCCTACAAGCCCTACATCTCCCTGGGTGCTTCTCACAGCCAAATCTAATAACATAACCTCACTGGTGGCTGGCCTAAACACCAGTTTAAACTGGCTCAGTCTCCTTGTTCTTCCCATAGCACAGACTTTCCTCACCTCAATCAAAAGCTGACCTCTTTAGGACAAGTCTTCAAGTTGCTTGCAAAAAATGAGAGGTGCCATCTAAGGTAACGAACTGTGCTCCTTCTTTGGTCTCTCAACCATCAATAGAAGATCCTTGGGTTCCCCAGGGATATTTGTCTTTCTCCAGGGATGCAGAGGCAGCCCAGGTGCTCGGTGTAGACCATTTGACTCTCATTAGGTGTTAAAAGATCCATAGGAACTCATGGATCCCCATTCAGTCCACCAAGCTACAGTAAGCCTAGTTACAACACTGTCCTGGTGGCCTTGGTAATAAATGCTTCAGCTACTGAGTTTGCTTCAGGGAGGAAAATCACCACACCACTCTTCTCACTGTCAGTGGGCATTTTTCTAAGAGGTTTGGTGGCTCAATGAAACTCCTGGAGTTTGAACTGTAGTCTAAAACTTTGTGCCTAGTCAAGCTAGAATGGGTGTCAGGTTTTAGATCCCTTATTTCACCAGGGAACAACTGACAACAATCCAGGGAAACCAGTGGAAATAGTCATCACATTGTCTAGCGCTTACACGTGTTGTAATCTGGGCCGGCATAAAAGCAAGCTTAATCCTTCATCCCAAGCACAACTATGACTTTTTCTTTCTCCTCTATGTGTCAGAACCTTTTTAGATGATGAAAATGGAGGGGAAAAAACAGAAAAGGAAAAAAAATCCAACCCAAAAATCAAATCACCAAAAACCCCAGAGGTATATGCAGAGAAACAGGGTTTTCTCAAAGACTCAGTAGGGTTTTTCTACTTACTTTTACTTATTCTGAGTTGCATATCAGCTCTGAATCTGCTGGAATATACCATGATTGCTTATAGGTTTTCACAGTAGCAGAGATTTTACACAAAGAGCTTGGTGTTTTCCAACATCTTCAAGAAAAGAACAAAGAAAATACTATCCGTCTGTGATTTTTGAAAGTATCCCTTGTGCTCTAGTTATGCAAAAGACCAGGCCAGGTTTCTGCCAGAGAAAAGTTCAGTAAATGGGAGAAGGAAACTTGAAATTGGTAGAACTGAGAAGGAAAATAAATTAAGAAGATTTATTTTAGTTTATGTTTTCATCCCTTACGTCTTATAATTGAGCGTTATCTGACTACAGACATAGACACAGGTCATTTTTGCTAAAGCATTTAGCTGTTTATCTTTTCTGCTCTTTATGCCACGGTATTTCTGGCCAGAAAAAAGGCTATATATCAAATTCATACCTTTCTACTCAATTCTTAATAAAAAAATCAGCTAATTGCATCATTTCCTCTCTCTGCCAAATGGAGACTGCCATTTTATTTGGCCTACTCCAACTTGTTTTCTGTAGAAGTCTTGATATTTCTGGATGTTTCTTTCTCATTTGAGAAAATAAACTTTGCAAGATGGCATAAATCTTCCACAAACACAAGCTGGTTTGGACCTGAAAAATGCTGTGTTCAGACTAGGACATTTTTACTGAGGCCAGTAGAATTATTATGCAGGGTTTGCCAGTGATACATTAAAATAAATTTTTGAAAAAGACAAAAAAAAGCACAAATATTTAAATTCTGTCTGAATCTCCTCAACTTGTGTTACATTGGGCATCCATGTAGTGCTTCAATACTTCAATCAAGTAGTTGAGGCAATGGAAACATCTGCTGACTCTGTAGATCTTTTCTTGCAGCCTCACCAAATTAATTGGAGGAATTGCAATCACACTTCAGAACAGAACATTCCAACTTGACTAAAGAGCTTCTAAGATTATACAATTTGTTCACCCCTTCCACGCAGAGCGTGTGAAATATTTTGTGTTATCACTATTACCTTTACCCTTCCAACCATCTAGGTTCCCTTCTGCTTCTCAAGGCTTTTGGAGAAACATTCATTAGGAGATTAAGAACTCTTAGATGATGAGATTTGCCTTGTGCTGCTTTATGAATGGCAGCTCACTTACCCCTGACATGTTGCTGCTTGAAGGAGCACAAAGTGCTGATGAAAGACAAGGTCTTGCACAGACCTCCAGAAGCACACACATATTACCTGCAGCTTCTCCTGGCTTTGCAGTTCCTTCAGTCCCTACCAGAAACACAACCATTGCAACCCAGTGATCTGTTTCCCCATGAGCAACCACCAACTCTGACAGACATGTCTAGTTTGTTGTGCTTGAACTTTCATGGGTTTTGGGGTTTCTTCTTACAGCTACCTCTGAGACTGACACCTGCCTCACACGAAACATGACGTGCTCTTTAAAAAAAAACTCTGAGGAGGTGAATGAAGTCAGGTTGGTGTGGAGACATCATGGTTTCATTAAGACCAAGTAAGACCAAGTAGACAAGTGGCAAACTCTATACCAACACAGCGCTTGACAAACAGCCACCCAGGAACACCTTGCCTTCCTCACACCCCACCTTCTGGCAGCTTTTTGGAGAAGGATGGGTCTCTTGTAGTGTGTACACACAGTACCTCTGACCCCCTTTGTGATTAAAGCATTGCTGGCCTTATACATAATGAAGCAGTAAATGTAATATAATTATTTCTCACCAGAATTTAAATGCTGCTGCACATTTGTACTTGATGAGTGTTTATTCTAGGAGGCCTCCCCATGACCTGAGTCTTCTGCAGCTTCTGTGTGAAACGCTGAGACACGAAGCAGCGGCCGTACCTCCCCTGCAAGATGCTGAGCGTCTTTATTCAATTACACACAACTACTTTGAATAATGTGGTCCTGCTTTTTTCCTTCGGGAAAGTCTGGCCTGCCCATGTTCAAACAGGAACCCTTTGATGCTCATGGGCTGTAATGGCTTTGAGGCTGCCAAAGCCAACTGTCGAAGTGCAAACAAGAATAGACTCATCCGTCCCACCACAGTGCCTCGTCTGCAGACACTGCCCTCAAAGACACTTTATTTGGGCTATGCTCTGGCCCCAGTTATGCAGCCTGGAAAAGAAGCTGGGTCACTCAGACAAGGGCTGGGTGGCAGAGGAAGGCTCCCTCTCCTGCTATAGCCCTATAAGAACCTCGTTATAATTAAATGGGGTAATTGTGGGGTTAAAGATAACAGTCCATGCACCAATGATTCCTGTCTGATAGTTTATCTTATCACCTTCCACTGTACAACCTGCCTGTCCATGCTTGCACCCCACTGAAAGGAGGCAGGATGAGAAAATCCACAGCATGGGTCAAGTGAGGCTGCTTTTTCCTTCACTACTACTCTCAGGACCTCCACACAGACATGGAGGGCTCCCATCAGCCACAGAGCTGCAGTCCATGATGATGCATCCTCTCCCTGTCCATCCCTTTGGCTCCCAGCCCTCTTGGCTGTATCCTGCATCCTCTTGAGCAAACCAGAGGACACCTCATTAACACTTCAACAGTAGGATCCCAGTGTAGGGGCCCTGCTCCCAGGGCAGGCTTCCTTCTGCAGGCAGATAAGAAAGAATAATAACAGTGCAAACTCCACTTGGCACTTCCAGTGATACTGGAATTACCCACCTTTGGGATAAAGCCTCTCCTCTCTAACTCAGAGAGTTTGCAAACGATCTGCTGTGGGAGTTTAACCTGTTTTTTTAAGGAAACAACAAATCAAATATTGCAAAGTCAGTAAAAGTTGGCTCTGGGCTCGTGTGGGTGTTTGGCTGCTTCTGTATCCCCTCCTTCAGCCTCTCTCCAACTCCAATTTCATCTGATTCCAACAATGTGACCTAGGCTATCTGCCCTGGTTGCTCTTCCAAATAGCATTCTGCTTGCAGATCTCCTTAACTTTGACTCCTACTGATTGGTAGCATCCAAAAGCTTATTCAGAGCTGGAGGAGCCAAACACCTCTTCAGTTTAGCACAGGCAATTCACATCCACAGGCACCTCCACGACTTCCAGGCAGAAGAGGGTCTCAGCACCCACCTCAACCCTCACATTGCAACTTCTTTGTGCTTCGTGCTAGCAAGAGGATTTGGCCCAAACATTTAAAGCAAAGCAAAAGCAAAACTCTGTGCAGATGCCTGGAGTCAGGAAAAGCACAAATCGTTTGCATTGGCCTGCTGAAACACTGGCCATGCTGTATAATTCTATCTCTGCACAGCACTTTCCAAGGGAAAAAAAAAAAAATAAGCAAGCAACTGTGCACATATTACTGCTAAGATCAAGCTCCTGTCTTCCCAGTCCTGTTTCTCATTCTCTGATCAAATCATTCCTTTCACTATAACTAGTTGTGGCCTGTTTTGCCACAAGGTGCTTTAGCCTTAGAATCTCAACTGTTATCTTAGCCAAAGGTTTTATTCAGACTTAAACTATAAACTTCTTTGTGTAATCAGCTGACAACTCAATATCAGCAGAGGGTCAGTGGCTCAGAAATCAGCAGTGCCAAGCCCAGCTGCTCTCAAGGTGATCTTAAACTGGGCTGAAATAATCACAGAATCATAGGAGTTGGAAGGGCCCTCCAGAGCCCATGGGGTCCAACCCCCTGCCAAAGCAGGGTCCCTAGGACAGGGCACACAGGGCGGTGTCCAGATGGGGCTGGAATCTCTCCAGAGAAGGAGACTCCACACCCCCTGGGCAGCCTGTCCCAGGGCTCCCTCACCCTCACTGGGAAGAAGTTCTTCCCCAGATTGATGTGGAACTCCCTGTGCTCCAACTTGAGCCCATCGCCCCTTGTCCTGTCCCCATAGACCATTGAAAACAGGCTGGCTATTTCCCCTATAGTGCACTCTGCAAGTGCAGAACACCACAGAAAAAAATATAGAGGAAACCATCCCAGCTATAGCAAAACGAAAAACCCTTTCATGGGATGTAAGGCTAACCTAGAATAAGCCAGGCCCATGCCACCTCACTTTCAGGCATAAATTTTCAAGTTCTGTCATGGTGAAGTCAAGGAGAATCCCACTTGGGAAAAAGGACCAAGTGTCACAGAATTCTCCAACAGAAATCTCGTGCTGCTGGAAGCAACAGAGCAGGAATACTGAAACACCATGGTGTCTGGGCATCCTTATCTGAGAAATGAGCTTCACAAGGAAATGCCAAGCCACTGACATCTGTCTCAAGGTACCATTTTTCCCTATACATCTCAAGCTGTTGGTTTGTTACACACTGTCGTGGTTTACCCCCGGCTGTGGGCCGAGATCCACGCAGCTGCCTGCTCCTTAAAGTAAAAGAGCAGGGGAAGAGGGAAAAAGGGGGAAACAAGGGAAGGGAAAAGGAAAGGGGCAAATAACTCCGAAACCAAGAAACTAAGAGGCCCGTGGGTTGGGATAAGGAGAGTTTACTAAGAGAACAGAAAGATAAAATATAACAATGCTAACAGGACTTTAGAGCAAAAGAATATGAAACTCTTGATCCCCAATGCAGTTTCTCCCCGACCCACACAACTCAGGTACCACCCAGAGCTGTCCCGGAACCCGACCGTCCCCCCAAGCAGCACGCGTCCCGCCACCGCCCCTCTTCTTCCTCCCCTCAGCCCCCGTTCTCCTGGGCAGGACGTCATTGGCATGGAATACACTCTTTGGCCCATCTGGGTCACCTGTCCTGGCTTCGCCCCACCTTTCTCCTGAATAGAGAAATAGGAAGAAGCTGAGAAAGTCCTTGACTGTCTGACTGCAACTAAGAACATCAGGGTGTTCTCAGCACTGCTTTCATTGTAACTCCCAAACACAGCATCCCATCAGCTGCTATAAATGAAGTTAACTCTATCCTGACTGAAACCAGGACACACACGGATTATTTTTTCTGAATTTATTAATAAATAAATTAAAATGCTAATTCTCTCACCAATACCTTTATAAGCTTGCTGTATTTTTTTAGCAATCACACATTGGTTCCCATACTGAAAAATATTCTACTCAGCACGAAGCATTGGGCATTATGAAAAAGCATGGCTTTATAGTCACAGCTTGAACTTAGCATGGCTTTAATAAAAAAAAAGTGTGCCCCAAACATGTTTGCTGGAAACATTTTGATTTTCAAACTGTTTGAGTATCCTAAAAAAAAAAATAAAAAGAAAAATACTTGACAAAGCAGAGCTGCTTGTTGAAAGTATTACTTGTTTTGTATTTCAAAGAGAAAATTGAAAACACTTATGAAGGGTGTAGCTATTTACCAGTCAAGAGTGTTCTTATAAACAAAATAATATAAAACATATCCTCTTTGCTGTTTTCTGGTTTAATATCTTCCCATGTATCACCATGTAGAGAGTGGAAGAGAAACTGGTGTGTATTTCTAAGAAGCTTTGCAATAGATAAAAAGGAGGGGAAGGACAATAGCACAGCAGCATCATGGTTTAGTTTTTATATGCACAGAAATCATGAGACACGTATCCATCAGGAAAGGTGGAGACAGTCTCTCAGGATATCTACCTGCTATTCCAGTTGGGCACATCAGGAGAAGAGAAGAAACTCGAAGGCCAAGAGAAGAGTTGACTTCATCCAATGGACAAATGCACCTAAGAATTCCTTGAACTTCTTCGACAGCCTCTTCACAGAAAGTTGGGAAAAGCCTCTTCACATGTGTTTGAGAAAACAACAACATTAATAACAACAAAGTGAAGCTGACTGTTAAATTATTGTTATTAAAAATGGTATCCCATTTTCTTTACAGCCATTATGCTCATCATAATTGCTCTACTTGGACAATTTTAGCCACAAAAAGTCCCAAGGCTATGAAAAAGAGATTCACATACAAAGCCTAAAACACATTACTTGCAGATGAGATCCCAACAGTGAAAGCACAGGGAGGTTATTTGTTCTTTCTGCTGGGGTGGAGAGGCTGTGACACTGCTTAAGAGGCTGCATGCTGAAGAAGTGAAGGAGCTGGTTTGTTTTATAAAGAGACAGACCCAGATGGCTTTCTATCATTTCACATCTGCAGAACAGCTGAATTTATCCTGTTCTTCATCCAGAACGTTTTATCAGATTGCTGTTCTTCATAAACCAACCAAGGATCTAGAAATAACATTATAGTAAGTGAAGAGTGATGCATTTGCTAATGTTGGTCTCTTGATATACCATATACCTCAGAGGAGCAAGCAGTCAGGAGAAATGCCATGTGAAGTTTATTTCTGTTTGCAAGCCCACGTGATTCCCTGGGAGAGGGCAGCTCTGCCTCCATCCATGCAGCCTTTCCAACCGTAACAGGAAACCACCATCAGCAATGGCATAATTCATAGCCAAGGCTTGCAAGCCCCACCAGGTCATGTTCTGAACCTTAGACAGTGATGAGATTGCTTTTGGTCTAACTGCCTTGGTATATAGGGTTGGATTTAGCATGCATGGCATTATGTATCTCATGCTCTTAGCAGGGGTTTTTTGTGCTTTAAACACCCACAGACAAAATATGAAGCAGGTTCATCAACTGCAGAGAGGTTGTGCCAATTTACACCACCTCAGATACTGCTGATGAGGGTTTACTGTGCCTTGAGTGTCCCATTCAAACCCTGAACAAGTCGTTTACAGTTTCAGTCTCAAGGATAACTTACAGTCAAGAACACATCCATTTGGCTAAGCAGTTGAAGAAGGATTACAAATGGTATTTCCCAGATACCTGGGACCACTTATGCAGATTCTCCAAGACATCAAACCAGATCGAAACACCTGTCACAAAGCAGAGAAATCGTGTCTAATAAGGATGGGCTTCAATCAAAATCAGAAGTGCCTCAATGCAGTAACTGCCAGAGCATAATGCACCAGCTGTCTCCCCTACTGTCCAAATCCATACCGTGCAATGCCAGAAGTTGGATGAACACACCTACAGGACAGGTTGGAGGGGTTTTCTATAAAGCAGAAGAGAACACAACGTAACTGTCCACCAGCTTCCCTGAGCATGGAAGAAGTGTTTCAAGCAATATGTGACTTTATTTGGTATTTAGATTGGGCGTACTCTCATCTGCCCATGAGAGAAATAACATTTTCCAGAGAAACAGTCAGCTTCTTGCTTAAAAAGCTAAAAAATTCAGATGTCAGAAGGTCAGCTTTCCCATCAAGAAAAGGTTTGATTGGAAAATGGTCATGCCTTAGACCAACATTGCTAAAGCAGGCACCAAAGCTCTCCTAAAGACTTGTGCATCTCAGTTCTGTGGAGAGCTACCACATGTCCACAGACACAAACCAAGTTGCTTTCTCAGGGCAAATAATTCACAGAGGAGAGCGCAGTTATGTTTATCTGCTCTGTGATCAAAAAGGGTGTCTTGAGCTAACATGCTTTTTGGACGTATACCAGGCAATCTTACCTTCATTCCAAAAAATAAAGCTTAGATTGATACCAGTAGATGCTGTGCCAAATAAGACAAGATACAGTTGGACAAGACTGGAGGAATGAAACGTGCAATATGGAACCGTTTGTTGTTTGTACCCTTTGATGACTACTAATGGGAAGCTTTAGTTGGAAGTCATCCACACAAGGAACTCAAGAGTCCAGCGTGGTGGTTTGGGTGTAGTTGCTAGCAGTTGGCTTTCTGAGCAGGCAATACCTATTTGTCTCCTTCCCGGAGCCATGAGTCAGGCTGTACACAGGGATCCAACGTGAGTTAAAGCATGAAGGAAAATCCCGTAAGCTTCAAACTGTGGCTGCCTTTCCTGCGTCTTAGGACATGGCTCTAGTTTCTTTGGCTCAAAAAGCTCATGGTTAAGATTGGTTCCTCCGGGTGAACAAGGATGTGAGCAGCTCTTGCTTTTATTGTGACGAGGCACAAACACTGGAAATCTTGACTCAGCCAAATAGGGCTACAAACAATTGAATAACATCTGTGACGCTCTTGGAAAGATGTTTTACATCTGCCTTCCTTGTTTCTGGAAGGGAGTAATTGGCGTCATTAACAGGGAGACAAGCAACCTTTCTTCTTCCCAAACCTCCTGTCCAGAACCCATCTCTCACTGATCCAGAGCCATATGGGCTCCTGCTGACAGGCAGCGCTCAGAGACTGATTTCACCTCCTGGCCCATTTCCCATGGCACATCATGAAGACCTCTACGTGTGTTCTTGATATGGTCAAGAACTGCATTAGCTATATCGTGTGCCCTTGAGACTTTCTTGCTTTTCTCATATACATCTCCTCAAAACATTTGGTTCCCTCCTATCTTGTCATTACCTAGTCAATACAAAGTAAATCATGCCCCTGGATCTAGAGCACTAAATTTAAGCCCTGCTACGATGATGAGATGGTGGACAACTGCCCCAGATGATATGAGGGAGAAGAGCAACTGAACATCTGAGAGGGTACATCCAGCTGTCCGACCCATCACAGTCCTGCTCCCTGAAAACAAGACATATTTGGAAAGATCCTTCTTGCTTTTATCACAGCTCGTTGTCTCACAGCACCTTGATTTTGGATTTGGAGCCTTTCCCATCCCGTAACTCCTGTGCCTGCCATAAAGCAGGCTAAGACATAAAAAGCTTGTGTTGCACCATGCACCAGGGTTGCAGCTTCAGGCATGATGCCATCTCGTCATCTGCTGACTCACAAGGGGATGACATCCAAGCCTCAAACTGCCAGCAGCCTAACGGGGCTTAACAACGGGCGATTATGTCCTGGAAGAGGTACTGCCATGCCCAGAGGGGATCATCTGTGCAGGGCACTCCATTCAAATATCAAATGACACAACGGTGTGTCCCACACACAAGCACACACACTGCTCCCCATCAGCCCACCAACACTCTGCAGTTCTTTTAACAATGGGCCTAGAGGAGACCTCAATAAAATACAGGAGGAAATGAGCAGCTCCCTGAGCAGCTGTTACCAAGCTGCCCCATGTAGACGTTGAGTCAGAGCTGTGCAGTTCGCGGGCCAGGACTTACGCAGCTGCGGTTCAAGTCTGTGGGCTTCCTATGGCACCTGATCGGCATGCAATATCCTCCAAAAAAAAAATGGAGAGGCCCACTCATGACCCTTTAATTAGAAAATTCGTTGGTGAGCATTGTGTTAGAGGCCCCATTCCACAGCCCTGTGGATACCCACAGGACATACTGCCCATACCTTTTTCTTAATACCAGCTGTAACAGCACAGCCATCAACAACCAGAGGCATGGTTTGATGTCATCTCTTACCCTGCATCCTCCATGGTGGAATTCATTCTTCCTGTAAAGACACCCCCATCAAGATAGCACCACTCCAGAAAAATCTGCATTTTTCCAGCTGGTTTAGAGCCTCTAATCTGTGCAGAACTGGGGTTCACATACAAACCCTGAGGAGACAAACCTGGGGCAGAAATGCAACAATAATCTTGGAGTTTGGCCAAGTGGTTCCATTAATGAGATCCTGACAGCCTTTTGCAAGATGTGCTTTAGAAAAGGGATCTGTGTCTTCACACCCCACGACACTTCCCCAGCCCCAGTCTAAACAGATGTTGAAATGTCCAGCAATTTTCAGTTCTCTCATTTAAAATTGATTTAGTGGTTGGTTTTTGTTTCCTCCCCTAACAGCTTTGTTTGCCACCCTGCTCTCCTGGGAAAGAAATTCCCTCACTGTTCATGTTACGCTGGTCACTGAGCACAGATTGTGTGTGCCTTGCTGGCTCTGCTGCCCTCCATGCTCAGCACAGCCCTACCTGTCATAGAAGGATGCAAGAAGAGGAAGGGGGAAGGTGCAAGCCCCCAGGGGTGTCCGGTCTGCTTTTAATTAAGGGTGGAGATCAGAGAAGGCCAGAATTGTCAGTAATAAGAAGGTATGGGAGAGCTCAGCACAAAGCAGAGCTTTGATGAGAAATTCACATCTGCCAGAAGTACTGTGCCCAGAGGGCTGGTAGGTAAAAGCTGTTGGTGGGAACAGGATTTCCCTCTGCTTTGCGTGGCCCCAGCTGTGGGAATGAGTCCTGTAACCCACCTACAAAATCTGAGATGCTCCCATGGTAGGATGCCGCTTATTGAGACACAAAAGCTCTCTGGAACCCCAGCCAGGGAGCAGGGCAGCATGGTTTAAACACACGGATGTTTAAACTGTGTCTAAAATAGAGTTGCTACACAGGAACATCCTTTTGTCAGTGATAAAGCAGAAAACTAATAGCGTCTGTCATTGGTGTAGCTGCAGAAGTTGGGGTTTGTCCAGGTTTGTAACCCTTGTCTGCTTTCCTGGTTGCGTGTGTCTCAGTGATACCTGAGCAGCTGTGTTAGCTGTTCGGCTTCATCTTCTCTGAGGAAGGCCTGATGGAAAGCAGAGGTGGAAACAATGGTCATGTTTTCTGCCCACCCTCCGATTTGCAAAACCTGCTGTTAATTACCAAAAAACTCGAACTTTAGCTCAGGAAAAGCTAGGCTGCTTGTGGCTGTGCTTTCCTTGTGAGAAGTTTCCTTTACATCTCATTTAGCTGAAGTGAAGAGTAGCACAGTGTGGTGTCTCACAGAAGATGGTTTTCCTGGAAGAAAGCAAGGCTGGTGGTGGTGATCTTCCATGTACTATCAGGGAAAAGGCGAAACATCTCCTCAGCATTTTGGGTCAACCATCTGGTGCAGGCTTAGAAGACACACACTTATTTCCTGCAGCCCTGAGACTCCCAGGCTAAGGAGAGAGAGAAAACCAGCTCAGTGTGTATTGGCTGGCATCTCCATGCCAATACAGCTCTCAGCGAGGTAACAAGTATTTTCCATGGAGCCGCAGTGTGCCTTTTCCCTTTGCATCAAAGCAGATCCAGCCAAATCTGAAGATGACCATCCATTCCCCAACCCCAGAAAAGGACCTCCACCTGCACTGCCACGCAGGACCACAAAGGTACCACTGAGAGGCACAAGACCTTCAAACTAATTAATGAATCAACTGCTCAGAGTGAAAAGCTCTCCCTGAGTCATTGCAAAGCTGGGATTTGGTGTAAAGGAGATGAGGAACAAGAAGCAAGAAGCAATCCGGGACCACCTAAGTGGCTGCAGGCTCCCCACCGCAGCGCTGGACCAGGCTTGGTGGGATGGGCTGCAGAGGCAGGGCACAGCATCATGAAATTAGGCACTGATGATGAAACTGAGTCTTTCATAACTGGCAGCATAAAACACTTTTCTGTCGGGGAGGAAGAGGGAAATGTGTTTGTGGTGGTTCAAAGCATCAGGATCACCTCACATCCAGACTTCCACTCACCCCTCTGGTTTTTGGGGACTGGCTTTCGTTCAACATCTAAGGCAAAAAATGCCCTCAGATTTGACAAACATAAGGCCTTAAACTCCAGTTTGAGTCTTCATCAGAGCCCCTTGCTCCTCGTTCTGCTCCCTCCCTCCAGGAAAAGCCTCTTTCCTTCACAGTTCTGCCTAGAATCTCTCTCAGGTTTTTCTTGAGGTGGGGGATTTTTCCCCTACTTCACACTCCTTTTCAATTTCAACCAACAAATTTGCTCCTCCCTTCACCTAGACAACACCTCAGTCTCTACCACGAGCCAGAATATACCAGTTATACACCATGGGAAACTCAAAAATACCCCACCAAAAATCAAATTAAAATTTTCCATTCCTGCTTTTCAGTGCCAGCAAACCTTTAGGAAGCCGTGCTTTCAGAGAGAAAAAGACAAGACTGAAATAAACTGCAGTTTCATTTTTTAAAACTCTGAGAGCCTTTTAAAAAATGTTTTCTTTTTCATTTTGATCAACAAAACCACTTCTCCCTTAAAAGTGCCTCGCTAGGAAAACCAGGGGTGGTTCTCTCTCCATTTTGCTCCTCAACGTGACACAAAGCGCTTTGGGGGACTGGGTGGTTGCATAAACTTTGCATTAATGCATTTGGTTTGGGGATGTGGGGTGGTTTGAGTTGTTGGGTTGGTTGTTTGTTTTTTTTTTCCAGGGGTCAGTTTGGCAAGGAAAAAAAAAATTTAAAAAATCAAAACCACACACACACACAAAATAACCCCAACCCTTCATTTATCCACAACGTGTAAGCATGGAGTCAATTTGATTCCCTAGGAATGCCCTGCTACTGACCCACCCGGTGCTGCTCAACGCTGTCCCTGCTTGGATCCCTTCAAGGGGAAGCTGTTCCCTCATGAGACTCAGACACCAACTGGTTTCATTGACCCAAGACCTCAGAGCAACTCCAAGCCTGCATCTCAGACGTGAAAGGTTGGCACAGGCAAGGCAGGGGGGAAAAAAAGAGAGAGAAGAACACACAGCCAATTCTGTAATATTATACATAAAAAAGACCTGCCTTACAGACCCTGCTAATATTTCTGTTCCCAATGTATGAATTATGAATATTTAGTATCTGTGACTCACTAACATTTACTTTAGGAAGTATTTTTATAAAGTTTGACTGGTTTTTCTCAACGTAGGAGCTTCTGTTGTTAACGGCCAGGGAGCCCTCCCTGAACAAACTTTTCTGGTCACTGTTTAAACTGGGCTGCTGGGCTCTTTTATGGGCCTGAACCTCTAACGCCAAGCGCTGGGGCTGGCAGGGATATCTGCTGAGGGATGGCTCTGCTGAGACACAGCTAATTTTAAATCTGGATCTCAAGGCAAAGGAAAAACCTCTCCTATTTTTTTTTTACTGGCAGAACTGTCACAGTCGAACGCTGTGTTCAGATTACGGGAAAAGGCTGCGAGGGAACACACACACAATCCCTTTTTTGGGTACTTGGCATTGATTTTATCTGAAGTCATGGATTATATAAGAGAAGAGCAGAGACCTCACACGAGCTTCTCCTGCGTCAGTGTAGGAGACCCGGGGACCCCCTTCCACCCCAAGCCCTCGTCACCGTGCCATGCTGTGAACATGGTCAGGGAGCCAGGGCTTGACCATTTCCCCAGTAACTCTCCTCAAAAGAGGATGACAAGCATTTTCTGGAGCTGCATCCTGTGCTGTCCACAACACCAACTCGAGTTAGCTGTTAAAGTCCTTTTCTTGCTTGAAACTAGAGAGTTTTGAGCTCATCAGAGCGTTTCCACAATTGCATTGCTCTTGTTAAAATGGTTGGTCTCTAAACAGCAAAGCTGAAAGGGTTCTCACGTGTCTTGCAGACTCTGTCCCTCTTCACACATCTGAGATGACATTTATTTCCTTGGCAAGACTGTGATGCTTTCAGCTTTTTTATCCCAGTTGGGCTGAGTTACTGCCTTATAGGCTGGTCCCCATCTTTTCTTACTCCTTGTATCCTCCCTTCCGAGTGCTGCCTTGTTTTTGCAGGCTGTTTCTCCAACTTCTAGAGTGACTTTGCTCTCCAGCCTTCCCTTTCAGCACTCTCTCAGTCCTCAGCTCCATGCCATACATCCCTGTGCAGATTTAATAAGCACAATCTTAATGTTATGAATGAAATAATTAGATCTTAACAGATGAAACAAAGCTGATATTAGCTGTGAGCCACTGAGAATTCCTCTCTGGGCAGACACAGCTACTGATCCAGTTTTGGCACCAACTTGCATTGATCTAAACCACATTTTGATTTACAAACATGTCAAGTGAGATGGTACCAAAAAACCCTCTTCCAGTCAACCCACATCAGGTTTTACTCTTTTTTTTCCAACTCAGGATGCCCGGTAAGCTGGCAGAGAAGGAAATGAGGCTGCTTTTAAGATTTGTGTCTGAAAAACTTGTCCTCTGGCCCCTTGGCTCACAGATGGCATTTTCTTCGCTTCCCCAAGCGTAGCAGGCAGACGTGCAGGAACAAGCCTCGAAGCAGCTACTGAAATAAAAACCTGAGGATCAGTGTCAGGCACTCCTCAGGACAATGCACGTGTTTGGCAGGTCCTGTCGTGGGGTCAGGGTTGCCCGCAAGCCCAGAGGAGCCCCCAAGGCTCTGAGAAGCAGCACTGACTTGTAAGACATTCCTAAGCACGGAGTTTATTTTCCAAGCCTGTGCCCACCGCCCACCTCCTTCACCTTCCAGCTATAACATTCCACCTGAGCCTCCTGACTTTTAGCCCACTATAAATAGCCTTATATTCAATGTGACACTTAATCGCACTGCGAGGGGCTCGGCTGTGCAGCGGGTGATGAGGGAACCTGCATATAGCCCCTGCCCGCTCACATGGCGAGAGGCAAACACAGCAGAGTGCTGCACAAGGGAGACCTTGTCTGTTGATTTAACGCCAGAACCCTATTTTAACCACTGTCAACAAGATATAAGGGTGGTTTCTATTTGCACTAGGGCTTCTTTACACTGCTCTGTCCACACCCTAAAGTGGCAGGAACGTCTTCTAAGTGCCTTAAAGTAGGGCCTTAGTATAAATGGGAACCAACCCCATCGTTTGTGAAATGGCTTTGAAAACATCACCCGAGGGCATCCTATAAATGAATGTGGGTTTTTGGAAGAACACCCACCCCAAGGTATGCCCGTGCTATACATAGCCTCTGGTGAGCTCAGCACGGGGTGAGGGGCAGGCAGCAGAAGGCAGAGCAACAGGCAACAAGACATCTCTCCTGAAACAGTGAGCAGGGAGAGCCTTGCAGTTTACTAATCCCAGAGGATTACTCAGCAACTGGGCAAACAGGGTTATTGGATCCACTCCTTTTGCAGGCTGCTACCCTCGCTCAGGTCCGCCTTGGCTTCTCTTTCCTTTCTCCTCTACTTTCACTCCACCTTCCAGCTGGTATGTCCTCTCCACTGAAGCATGAACTTGAACTCTACCCCCATGCAGGAGGAAAAAAAAAAAAAAAGGCAGTAAATTTTACTCTTACCTCTTCATGTCTTGCCCTAAGTCTTCTCTTACCTGATTCACACAGCCTCTGCACAGAATGGCGACGCAGCTTTGACCGCAGCACGAGGTACTGCTGGCTCTTGCTGCCCAGCAAGGGATGAACCACATGGCTGGATCAGGAGGCAACGGTTAGCAAGACCAGAGACATGGCAAAGGGATGGAAGCTCGCATCAAGAGTGGGAGTATCTGCCTTAAATTTGGGGTGTTACACTGTTTCCTTCTCTCCACCAAGGAAGACACAGGTTTTTCCAATAGTGTTTGAGAGCATTTTGGAGCATTAGCAAATAGGAAATGAAATTTGCAACCAATAGGATGGTCTCAGCAGACTTGGAGGGACCACGAGAATTGGTTGGAATACCCTTCTCTGCTTCCTTTTAAGCGCTGCTGATGAAAAAATTCTTCCCTGGTATTTTCAGTGAGGGAGATGTTCCTGCAGCAGAGGGACCAGAGGAGCACAGGCACTGATCAGGCAATGAGTGAGTTTGAACGGGCAGTTTGCAATTCAGAGTGTTCAGCAGCCAGTTATCAGCGTTAACTGGTCAGTCTTGGTTCAGGTTCCACAAGTAAATGCCATTCAACCATAATGGCATCATGCCTCCCTTGAAGCCACTCAAACACCTCTGTGTTTGGTGGTGATCTCCTGTGTTCAGTGGAAAACCTAATTTCATGGCCTTTTTGTCAATCAGGACTCCCTCCCATAGATCAGTTCGCATTTTTGGTTAGAAGCCATATGGTGGTCATCACCCAGAGCCTGAGTTAGAAACCTCCTTGTGATGGTGCTCCTTTAACCAAAACAGTATTGAATTACCTGGAACAGCTTGGTTTGATTTACGGCGCTGTCACCAAGTAGGAGCTGGGAGAAAGCTGCAAGAGGAATTTAATGGGGAGAGGGGAGAGTGTGTACTTTTCCCTTTCCAAAACTGAGGGTACATTTAACAAATAGCCTGCTCAGGTAGGGAGGGGTTAATCTCAGTTGCAATTTGCAGCCCTTCTTCATTAAATGCTTTTCCCAACCTGTTCATCTACCTCTTCCCTTAAGTCCCCAGGGACTTACACTGGTTTTTCCCATACTGTCAGGCTGTTGCAGGAAAGGATGTCTCTTATTCTTGATGGGCTAAAGGTTGAATTTTAATGCCTGGGTACTAGGGCATTTTATTTATTTGTGGAACAGACTCTGCACATCCCGATCTCACTCGGGCTCTCCAGGGGATACTCTAGTCCCAGCGAGTAATCCCAAATAGCTCTTCTAAATACAACCCCAGCCCTGGCTGAGCATTAAAGACAAAGGAAGCATTCGTTCTGGGAAGGTTTTATTTCACAAATAATTCAGAAATCCAAAGAAAATGGAGGGGAGGGGAAGGGGGATATTTTACAATACTCTATTTAGAAAAAAAAAAATCCCATAGTTTATAAACAAACACACGGCCCCTTGAAAAACATGCAAAGGCATACCAAAAATTTACAAGAAACTTTTATACATAGGAAGTAAAATACATCATTTTTCATAGAAAAAAAAAAAAAAAAAAAAAAGCAACCCTATGAACTGGCCCTAAATATTTAGACTGCACAACTGACCACCTGGATGGAGACTCCACAATCAGCTGTTGGCTGAACATCTTAAGATGACAAATGGAGCCCATGGACCTGACAGCACACCAGCAGCTAGGGAAACGCCACGCTTTGGCTTTCACTCTGGTTGTGTTTTCCAGAGGTTTGGCAATGCCGAGCCAGGTGCTCTGCAATGGCAACGTCTGGTTTCGTAATATTTTGGGAAAGAACAACCAGGCAGTGTCGGCTTTGCCAGGGGTTTAACCAGATGCTCCAGTAAGGCTATGCCCGGGTGCTTCATGTTGGCACGTGCTTACTAATCTGCTGAGCTGGGGGTCTAAGGAGGAGCATATCTGGTGATATAAAGATACACTGCATCTTTAAGCTGCACGGAAATATGTTAAGCTGAGAAATGTTTTGGTATCAGAAATAAAATCAGGAAATATTTGGCTAAAAAAACTGGTACTGTCCCACCTAGATATGAACAGCTAGCGCACGCGATCACAAGTAATTGATATATCATGACCACCTTGGAGGACCTGATCGCCCCTAATTCTGGTGGAGGTATGTTTAAATTAATAGCACCCAGGACCTCGAATAGTATTTGTGTAGTAAAGTCACAATTTCTCTTTTGTACAACAAATATAAAAATAAACAGATACAGACTTAAATTAACATCGGTTTCTAAAAATCCAAACCAGTTGGCTGAAGATAAAAATACACAATTGTAACATGAATTAAGCATTTTAGGATAGTTCTGTCGGAATAATAATTCTGCTCTCACCCCCTTTTTGCCAGGTAGATACACCCCAAACCGTTTGGATTTTTAAGTGCTTCACAATAAATCCCCCAAAACCTTTCTCCAATGAGCCCTCAACGTTTCTTTCCATCATTTTCCAGCACACGTAATCACTGAGGACAGCATATTAGAGGTGGGATCCTACATAAGCATGGAGGTGATTTATGTGCTCTTGCTGTCCCCATAACCTGATCGCATCTCTCACACTTCCCAATTCAATAAACAGCACTGTGGCTACCCATTTGGCCCACGATGGCCATCGATTCATGCTGCAGTATTTGATGGGCTTGAACCAGACCACGTATAGCATAAGTATTCACAGCGGGCAGAAACAGAGAAGCCTTATCTCACTGCCAAGATCTCAAATGCTTCCAACCAGCAGCTTTTCTAAGATTTGTTCCAGCTGGTTTTAACATCAATTTACCCAGTAAGAGGGAAAAAAAAAACCCCAAACCAGTTTGAATTTTCCTATCTAAAGCAAATACTGTACACCTTGGAAGATGATACTACATAAACAAGGGCGACGCACAGTCATCTCTCTCTCTCTCTCTCTCTCCAGCCCACAGGTAGGTTTGTTGCGTGGCACTGTTGGAGACCACACAAAGCAGCTTCAACTTTGTGTTTTACAGAAGGTCTCTTACCAAATTGAGATTTCACAGAGGAAGAAACCCCACCAGTGAGACAACTCAAGCGATAGGAGTAATTTCCTTGCTGATTTCATGGTGTTTACAGAATTAAAGCAGCGCTTAATCATAATCAACATTTTTTGGTCTGTGTTTTAAAACAGCTTGAAGAGATGACTTTTATATCTGTCTAGATTAAACCAAACACAGCCTGAGCATAAGAACATCTACGAGACGTCTGCCAAATAGAGGGAAATATCTCATTTGTTGGACAACTTTACGACTGAGTTGCTGAGCAGAAGGACTGTGCACTTACAAGAGCCGAAGAACTGAAGTTTACATTGCCTTCTCATGAGTAATGAAGTTACCGGATGCTTGCGCATCAAGAGACAACCAAATTTGTGTTTAGACCAACTCTAAAAAAATTCACTTCCAATATGAAGCAGAGAATACTCCCCTGCTTTAAAGAGTCGGTCATGCCAGGCTCTTCTGGTGGCTTTGAAACACACTCGGATGCATGTTGAGACATAAATTATTAAACAACATCATTACAACACCTAAGGGTTTTGGAAAACATTCCAGGCTGGGTATCGAATGTTCATGGGTACAGCTTTTGCACTGAAGGTGGGGGGATCTCTTAGGGTCACAAACTGAACAGGAAAAATTCATCTACCCCGATTTTTGCCATACCTTTAAGGTCTCAGAACCACACACACCACAAAAAGCTTCCATGGAGGTGAACATGCTTCCTACGCAGGCAACCATTCCTAGCAGAAATAAGATTAACTTCATCGCTACTTAACTACTACAGCTAAACCAACCAGCACTGCTGTATAAAACAATACACTGCATTTTAACTGAAGTTTTATTGGAAATGGCGGGTAGTATGGGATGAGATGTGCCAGCACAGGAGCCCCCATTCACTGGCTTCTCACAGGTTGCCAAATACCTGCACATGTTTGACCAGCAAACATTAAACCTGCTGTTTTGATTATCTGGTGCCCTCATTTTCTGCAGCAAGGATCTCTTGCCACCGTTTCAGCCCTACTCCAGCCCCCAAGAAACCTTTAGGTCCAACCAACAAGAACGTTCTCTCCCCACATGTGACACTAACACAGAACTTAGGCCTAGTGCGATGCCCCGGCAGCCTTACACAGCGGTGCTGATGCATGCCAGCTCGTTGGGAAAATACCCAATTTTCTCTCTCCTTTTGCACAGGAAACATCAAACATACACAAAACCACTCTATTAAAGCCCAGACTCTCCCCAAAAGATGCAACTTTTAAACCAGTTTCTCATTTCAAAGGGTCCAGCACCTGGGCAGCTGCTCACTTCTGCATCTGCTCGGCAGCACACGTCCTCACACCCACCGCAAGAAGATGCTTTACACCCTAAAAACACCATTGAGGGCCAGGCTGAGATCCCCACACCTGCTGGACACTGAGCCACCGCCGTTCCGTGGAGCACACCTCTCTTGTAATGTGAAAGTTAGAACAGTTTATCGTTGCTGAATGCCCCTAGAGAAATGAAAACACATAACGAAAAGATACAACGCTGAACGGGTGCGATGAGATGCAAACAGCTGAGTCAGAACCTGGTCTTTTTTTCTCTTTTTTTTTCTTTCTTTTTTTTTTTTTTTTGGTTTTTTTTTTTTCTTTTTTTTTTTATTTTAATTTCCCTGAAAGAGATTGGCAAGGAGGGTACGGTGAGAGCTGATGCCATCAGAGGAGTCTTCCTGTCTCTGGAGATCAACAGAGCGCTCTCCCAAAGAAACCTGCCCCTTCCTTGGGGATTTACTGCTTCACAGCAAAAATTCGGAACGCGTTTCCATCTGCAGGGTTCTTCAAGCTGGAGAAAAAGGGGAAAAAAAACCACAACAAGGAAAAAAGAGTGATGAACCAAATGAAGGACCCACCGCGTGTTAGACCTAAAGGCAGCACTGAGTTTCTTCAGGGCGTTCTGCTTTGGCAGGCAGCTCTACACTGATGTGGCCATACCAGGAGCAGGAAAAAGATAAAGAACAAAGAAGAGGAAACACAAACTCATGTGTTCACACCTTTGTTTTATACTTTCAATCCAAATCTATGGTGCTAAAGCCAACAAGAGAAGCTGGGAAGCAGAATCCTCTTTGACAGTGCTAGGGACCACTGTGCTCCCTGTGCAGGGATTCAGGCACAGAGAGGAAGATGCTTTCCCAAAGCCAGTTGTCAAGCAGGCTGGCAAGTTCCCAGGGCCTGTTTGGCCTGTCTCCCAGTGCTGGCAATGGGAGTTGCCATGTCATATTAAATGACAATAAATAGGGATGTTCATTTTTGGTGCCCCAAACAGCTCCAGCTCTGAGCTGCTGGGGGTGGCTGTGTGCATAAGGGCAAGGGGCTGTTTTTGTTCCCAGCTCTGCTGGGTGGCAACACCCCAGGAAAAAAAGTCAAAAATTCATATTCCCCCTAAATATACATTCCAACAAGGGTAAAGACTCAGTAAATACTGAAGGCAACCTTTTCCCATACCCACTTGGGTATGTATCTTTACCAGAGGTTATTTCCAGTGTCCTGAAGGATAAGGCTTTCACCTTGATCTTTGATAAGCTATTTTGGTGTCCAGTGAATCTCACAGCACCAAGGTGCTCCTTTACCACTGAGTGCAATTAACACTGTCCAAACCTTCAGGCTCATCCCTGCTGTGAGAATGTCTTTGGTTTCCCTCACCTTCCAGGTCAGCACCCGGTGCTCATATTGCATGCCATTGCCAGCACTGGAGTTTATTCTTAGCTAGGGCAGAGCTTGCCATCCAAGGAGAAAGTTGTCTGGTAGTATAAGACAGAAGTGGAAGCAAGGCAGAGGTAGAAGAAAACTCATGCGAAGAGCAGGTTTGTCACCTACATCCAACCAACCACACTGCAAATCACACAGCTGCAAGATGCTGACTGTGATAGACCTGTGCTAGAGAACTCCCTATATAATGCCTGTAGCTTCCCTGTCTTAGCCTATTTTTATTTTCTGAAGTGCTCTACAGCATTCCAGGATGCCCATTGTTAGAATAAAAGCAGCAAAACTTGTTTGGATTTCATAGGATAACGATAAAGAAGGATCACACAGAGCAGACTAGCAACCAAAATCCTCCACAGTAGTGGGAAATCCTATGTTTGCAAAGATGGCTCTGAGAAAGCAGTGCCATCACACTGGTGTCTGAAAAAATACTTCACAGACTGAAGCAGAAGTTTCCAATTAGAAAGGACTGAATAAGCTATGGCTGCATCATTGCAGTCATCCAGAGGTGCTGGGTTTTGGAAGCACTAGTTTGTGATTGTGCACTGAAACCAGCAAGGCTGGCCCAAAAGAAACAGCAAGGAAACAAATCACCAGTATGGCAAATCCACCTTTAAAACTTGTTTGATTGCCTCTCAGGAGGTCAATTTACTCATGCTTCTTTCAGAGAGACTGTAAGGAAAGAGTTCACAAATACAAACACATCTCGCACCCCAAAACGGGATGTAAATCCCAATTCCCAGCCTTGAAGCACGGCCCAGCTTGAAAGCTGCAGAACAAAGTGCATTAACATGGACTCATACTGTCACAAAATAAACCAAGGTTATAACCTCATTCATACCTTTCACACCAGTCCAAAAGCAGCTACTCGCTCGCGGGAGGTAAGAGCAGGACAACACGCTCTACTTGGCTGGGTCTCAAAGATTCACAGTGACGCTGTTAAGTCACATATTTCCAACCCACCAGCCTTTCTGGCTGATACCTGCCGACTTTGACATACCACTGAGCACATAATTGAGAGGAGAAAGCACAAAGAAGAATAAAGGACCCACCTCTCAGACTGGACTCCGTTCTTTAAGGAGCCAACATAACTTTTCTTCTTTTCTACAGGCATCACGTCCACGTAGCCACCTCTTTCATCTGCAAGGACTCCTGCGTGCACTGCAGCTTTGCAGATACTGGAGCTCTGAAAAAGATTGGTATTGCTTTGTGTTAAACACTGTCTATATACCTGGAGATTTACTGTCTCCGTTAAAAACAAGGAAAGTGAGGGAATAAAAGAATTAAAACAAAAAACAAATGGATAAGTGGCATGAAAATGCTTTGAAACACTTCTGCCCTTCTTATAGGTGGACTAGCGATAAAAGATGTCATGGCCCAGGTCTTGCAGGTGTGTCATAAGCCCTGTCTGTAAGAAAATCCACCACCGCTGCAGAGAACAAGCAGCCTCTCCACCCCTGCCTCCCACAGTGGAGCCACGCCTGGGAGATCATCCAGGGCCAAAGCTGAATTGAGGACAACTTTCCAGCCAGCACATCTTGGGTCTGCACCAGAGAAACCGCTGCGGTGAAACTCTTTGCTAGTGACCAGCCACCTCAGCAAAGTTTATTCACCCGGATGCTTGAGAAGCAAACGCTCTTCTGTAATGAATGTAAACAACCATGGATTGTCCTTCTTTCTAGGAAAAACAGAAGGACTGCACCCATGGAGCGGCGGTGGACAGGCTTTACCCCATAAGACAACACCAAGGGAGATTGACATTTCTGAAAAGACAAGGCCTGAAGCATCTCCTCTATGAGAAAAGGATGCATGAAATGGGGCTGTTCAGCCTTGAGAAAAGAAGCCTGAGAGGGGATCTGATCAATGGTTATAAATATCTGAAGGGTGGGACACAGGGGGAAATGGCCAGCCTCTTCTCAGTGTCTGTGGGGACAGGACAAGGGGTGATGGGCTCAAGTTGGAGCACAGGGAGTTCCACACCAATCTGGGGAAGAACTTCTTCCCAGTGAGGGTGAGGGAGCCCTGGGACAGGCTGCCCAGGGGGTGTGGAGTCTCCTTCTCTGGAGAGATTCCAGCCCAGTCTGGACACCGCCCTGTGTGCCCTGTCCTAGGGACCCTGCTTTGGCCGGGGGTTGGACCCGATGATCTCTGGAGGTCCCTTTCAACCCCTACGATTCTGTGATTCTCTATTGCACATTGTGCCATTCTGCTGCCTGAGATGTGCCGAGTCAGAAGAGCTGGAGGAACACACAACACTCACAAACGATGACTAAGCAGCCCAAGCATCCAGAAAAGAGAATAAAAGCAAGGAAGGTTTAGGCATAGCATAAACTAGGCCATCAACTCTCTAGAGGATTTCCACACAGTGAGCTAGAATAGCAAAAACCAAACCACCAGCTCTGCACAGGGAGTGGCGACAGGTGAAAATCCCAACCCCGTAAACTCCCTGAAAATCAAAGTACCACAAAAACAGGGCCAAAGACAAATGTTCCCATCGCATATGTACGATACAGACCGTGCTGCTTCCTTCTTGCAGCCATATATGGCAGGTTTGCCTTGTCCCCAATGTATTTATCGCTTTGGATGGCCTATCTCTTGGCAGCTCCCTGACTTTTGAGGTCCAATTTGGTATTTTGCTTCTATATATGGTGAAGGGAACAAGAGAACGCTGTGTTTGGAAGATATGCTCTGAATTCACCCTAGTATGCAGTGGGAAATCTGTAAATCTAAAATTGGCTCGTAAAATTAAACTTTCCTGAATCAATTTGCAACACTCTCCATTGGGAGAGATCCTAAACAACGTTCTTCTCAAAGCGTTCCTGGGCGTTTTCCAGGACTTGCTGTTCCATGACTTACTCAAAGCTTTGACCCACAAGCTTTTTATTGTCCTACCCTAGACCTCCCCTTATCACTCCATTGGATCATAGCCCTCTTGCATCCCAGGCCAGGCTCTGCTTTGATGAACTGACTGCAGAGCTTTCAGAAGATGAGACATTCAGAAGTACAGCAGCAGTATGGACAGTGTAAGGGCTTTCCATGGTTTCCCTCCCTGGGGATGCTCTGAGAGCATTTCCCGACCAAGGGGACTCTGAGGCAGACACCATAAAATGACAGTACTTTTTACAGCTGGCTATTAGCAATACTCTATGACTATGAGTTTAATCACCCATAATTTCCTCATTAGTGTGTCCAGTTTAGGTTTAACCCTTGTCTCCTGGGAGCTGAGCCACCCAAATTGGTTTGCTTTGGTGACAACAGCCTGCTTCATTATGTGGGTGATCTATCCTCCTCCGACTAATTGCCACACAACCTTATCTCAAAAGCAGAGCCCTTTTCTCCCAGAGCTGGTAGGGCTCCTAAGCAGGGATGGGGACGTCCCACTAGTAGCCAAGCAGAGTGGCAAATGACAGTGAAGCTTAAAAGCACTTTTACAGCCTTGATAACGCCACTCAGGGGGTCACGTGGCTCCAGCATCCCCCTCAGAACTGGTCCTGTGCACCTTAACAAGAGATGAGTTTTATTTCCCTGGCACAATCATGTGTTCACAGTTTTTTTTTGTTTGTTCCTCCCTGTTTACATGACAGTGTAGAGAACTTCACTGTAATGTGCCACCAAGGAAAAAAGGCAACAAATTCTCTGTTCCCCAGCCAGCTGCTTCTCAGTCCTCATTTCAGCACTGAAAGGATGCTGGGTACACTCCCCCGACGTGTTTCAATCTGCAGACCATGCATGAGGGCAACAAGGCTGTTCTCACAAAAAAAAAACCCCAATGATACTCAGTGAAAAGACCTGGGATTCGGGCATGAACTTCTCCCCACGTGTGATTCCTTGGTTAATTTACCCCAAATTTAAGGCTCCCTCATGTCCCTCTCCAGCAGTCTTACTAATTTCACCAGGAAGAATTTCCTGCATTACTTTATATAACAAAGGCTGCTAATATCTCCTTGTGCTTTACTCAGGAGTATCCAGGAGATTATCTTACAAACACACAAACCAAGACAATTTTATAGTAACAAGTTTAAAAAAAACCCTGAACCAAACGTTCAGAATGCATCTAAAGTGGATAAAAATCCCTTAACACAAACCAAGGGTGGTGCCTCTGCATAAAAATCAGGCTTATCTCATAAAAATTGCCAATTCTTCATCTCACAGCTTTGTTCTTCTTGGCAAAACAACTTTCCATGTGCCTTTTCCTGGGATAGTGTAAATGTGAACACTCCCTCTGGCCAAAAGCACAGTGCATCAGGTCCTTGCATGGCCTAGCCAAGCGTTTCTGTCATCACAGCTTGGACTATCAACTCCTTATCTGCCAGAGCATTTAGCAAACTGACGTTTTGGAGAAGATGCTAAAAGGCCAGCAGGCACTCTGCAGGGAGTACAGACTGGGAAGAGGGAAAGATGATTTGCTTTTTCTTTTGGATAACTTATTTAAGAAGACACAGTCAAAGCACAAGTCTCCCCAGGGCCATGAAGGTGCCATTCCAGTGAAGCCAAAGAACCCTCCCAGAAGACTTGTCTCATCCAGCTTATTCCTTGCTTTAATCACTCTTGGGCAGTGGGGCTGGGTTTAATTCACAGCATCCCCTCCTGGAGAGCATCTGCACAGCCTGTGCTCCCTGAGAAAAACCCTCTAGCCGCACAGCAAGCGTGTTTCTCCTGCCCTCTGCCCAGCCTGAGCATTCCTCAGCATCAATACCTCTCCTGCACACCATCTTCCCCACCAACCTCAAGTCCTTTTTCCCAGCTGACTTCACCTGCTTCTCCACCAATCTCACACCTAAATCCTCACCTTACTGCACCCACACCACGCTCTTAGGACAGCAGTCCACACAAAGGTTAACCAAACCCTTTAGGAAGCAGCCAAATGCTTTATTTAATATTTTTCCCCCTATTCAATTTTCCTCCAAATCAAAGTCCATGCACCTGTTTATGAAACAATACCCAGGGGGTAGGAAATGGAGCTTGAGATTCATTACAGGACACTAATCATTTTACGTCAGTCCAAATCAGCACACAAAGCCAGCCCGGGATGCTGGTCCTCACCTAATACCCTTGTAATCATGGGTCCTGTTCAGGAGTAATTTGAAGTAGGTTTGTTCCCAGCAAAAGAGGGAAAACTATTTCCCATTTCCTGCAGGTCAGAGCACGCACGGAGACAGTACCGTGGGGTGGCAGCTGCCTGATGAATTTGCATGAGAGGTAGTCCAGGCTAACCTGTTTGTGCAGCTCTTGCCTTTAAACAGAACTGGTCTTGAGTAAAATAAAAAATGGTTGTTGGTTTGGGGGTATTTATATATATATACACACACATACATATATATATATGTTTAATTTTTTTTTTACAGTTGCTTTCCCCAAATTATTGTATGATTTCTGCAGGATTCTTTTTCTCAAGAGCCTGTGAAGCTCCACTGTGACCCCAAACTGGGGTGGGGGTGGGGGCATGCTGCTTCTCCCAGGCTTTGGGAAAGCATGTTCCTACATGTTACACATCAGTCAGTGAGCTGGCATTTCTAAACACAACCTCCAACTAGATTAAAAAAAAAAAAAAAAAAAAAAGAAACAAAAAGAAAAAAAAAAAGAAAGAAAAAAAGAGAGAAAGAAATAAAAGAGGCACCCACAAATGGAAAAAATGTTGAAAACCAGTTTTCAAAGGCCTAATATTAAGAGATTTCAAAAAAATGACTCTCTGCCTAGTTTTAGCATCAAGCCTCTGCTTATCCCCACGAGCAGAGTTTAGAAAAACAAACCAATAAAACCAACTCGCATGCTTTCTTTCCACCGCTCTGTGCTGCATCCCAAGTGCTCAAAACCACCGTTAGGCTCCCGAAAGAGGATGAGAGGGCAGGGGGAAGAAGGCCTAGTTTTGCCAATTATATAGAATGACTGTTTCTAATAAAAGTCCTTTGGTGCTCGTCTGGCTCATCTGTAGATCCCAAAACACTTTGCAAATGCGGACAAGCAGTACCAGGTTCCCTGGCTAGAGTGGTTAAGTGACCTGCCCAAGTCCATAAGACTAAGTCAGTGTCGGAGAGAAGAATCACAGACTGGGAGGACTTGGAAGGGACCTTGAAAGTTCATCCAGTCCAACCCCTGCCAGAGCAGGAGCACCCAGACTAAATCCCACAGGAACACATCCAGGCAGGGTTTGAATGTCTCCAGAGAAGGAGACTCCCCATTCTCTCTGGGCAGCCTGTCCCAGGGCTCCAGCACCCTCACAGGGAGACAGTTCCTCCTGACATTCCCATGGAGCTGCCTCTGCTCCAGCTGCACCCACTGCCCCTTGTCCTGTCGCTGCCATCCCTGAGCAGAGCCTGGCTCCAGCCTCCTGACTCTCAGCCTTTAGGTATTTACAGACATTAATGGGGTCACCCCTCAGTCTCCTCCAAGCTAAGGAGGCCCAGCTCCCTCAGCCTCTCCTCAGAAGGAAGGGGTTCCACTCCCTCCATCACCTGGGTGTCCCTGCGCTGGGCTCTTCCCAGGAGTTCTGTGTCCTGCTTGAGCTGAGGGGCCCAGAACTGGGCACACTGTTCCAGGTGGGGTCTGACCAGGGCAGAGCAGAGGGGGAGAAAGACCTCTCCTGACTTACCAACCACCCCCTCCTGATACACCCCAGAATGCCATTGGCCCAGCTGGATGCTTCGGCTATTGGTGCTGCTTCTTTCATCATCCCCATTTACCCATCCCCACATCACAACGATCACAGGGAGTTTGCCTCTCTTCCCGAAATCGCAGAGGACGACCCTGGCTCCATGCCACAGGCATGTCAGCACACAGGGTCATGGGGCAAGGAGCATACTCACATCTGCATAAACATTTGTGCCAAACACCGGTGCCCAGTACGATGGTTCGTCTTTACAGTGGGCTGGACAATAAATCCTAGAAAACAATTTATTCATATTTATTCTCTATTTCAAGGCCGAACAGGAAAACAAGCCACATTCCTGGGAGAGTTCAAGTGCCTGCATCTGGTCTGCAGGTGGCAACAGTGAACGTAGTTACTTGCTCCCCTCAGATGACATTTGGTGGCCACTGGAGAACTTGCACGTGGAGGGGCTCAGGCCCATAAAAGCAGGGCTGGTCCTTTACAACACGTTCAAAGGGGAGCACCTGTACTTCTGCACAGTGCTGAGCACATCTAAGAGCCCCGCTACGCTGCCAGGACCCACACCTTCATGAAGCAGCTGTCTAGAACAAACGCCTTCCATGGTTGGAGGTGGAAAGGACAGCTGCATCCCACCCCAGGAAGAGAGGGAGGGCAGAGCACGATGCCACGCCATGCACTAATGCACCGGTGTGCCGCAAGGAGACTGTGCAGCCCCACTCACACGCTCCTGAAGCGCTTGGCAAAACTTGGTGCCAAGAGTGGCATGGCAGCAGGAGGAAATGACACCGTCCCCAGCCCCCTCCCCCTCCAGCTCATCTGGTAAAAATCAGCCCCCAGGTTTGGGGAGCCCAGCACATCCCTCCCCGGAGCTGAGCAGGTTTCAAGCTGAACATCGTTGGGTTTGCGTTACCTTGGGCAATGGGTCGCTGGCTTTTTGAACTGGCAGAGCTCAGCCACGGTGGTATAGCAATCCAGTGTCTGTGCTGTGGAAATAAACATGGAAAGGCAAGTTACAGGGGCCTGATAGCTCAGGCAGCTGGAGAAAACACGAGTCACAGTCACGCAAAACAGCTGGGGAGACCCATGCCCGACCCAGGGCACCAGGAGGAAAGCTGCTGGCTCCTTTACGAGCCACACACACCCAGGAGAGGGGCTGAGCAGCTCCCAGCAGAAATCCTGCTGCCACACTACAAAGTGGCTTGGAAAAGGGCTCGGCTTTCAAAAAAGAAAGGCAGCTGACCCACAAGACAGCGTATCTTTTTGGTACAGCTCCAGGCACGGAGCACAAACCACCTGGCCCCTCAGCTTCCCAGGGAAGGGGCTCGGGTGGATCTAACCAAAATGATGATTACATGGAGGAGGAGTTACTTGAAGACATTCAGAAAGTGGGAATTGTTTAAGAAGTAGAACTCCAAGGTAGCTATTTATACTCTTATCATACATACGACGACTCACTGCTATAAACTCATGTTGCATTCATGATGTGTTTCACTGCACTATCACACCATTACACCACATGCTGATTTTTTTTGGGGGGAGGTTACAGCATTCATAGGAGACTGAGACTTCCATTCGAGGATGGCTCATCTTCCATCACTTTACTGTCCCAGCTCATGACAGGGCACCTGGCATTTGGATCTGAGCAATCCATCATCAGGAGATACTGTTGGAAATGGCTTGTTATGAACATTTCCTGCCCCCCCCAACTTAGATCCCTACAGAAAAATGAGGTGGTGGAACTGCCTGGGAGCAGGTGATGGATCACTACTCCAGGGTGTCGTGGTACCAAACCATTTGACATGCCCACTTAAACGGTCCACTGTAAGGGATGAAGTTTTCAGTTATCCCATAAAGCTCTAGAAAGAACAGTGTCTTCTCAGCTTTTAGAACTTACTTGTGACTTTGGAAACCATGAATGCATTTGAAGGCTTGCTTTTCCTGCAGAACAAGCAAACAAAAACTTTCATTAAAAGAAATAAGCAGGCTAGAATTACTGGAGTCACCATGTCTACACAGGAGCAGCAACGACAACTGAACATCTGCTCGTCTGTAAAGCCCACAGAGAAACTCATTAATGAAAATAGCACCTGAAAGACTCCACGCCGTTCCTGGTGGACTTGACAAAAGCTGGCGTCCTCCCCTTCCTGGTGATATCAACCAGCCCTCCTTTATTATCCAGGATGCCGTAATGAATTGCAGCACGACATATGCTTGACGACTGTGAGGAGAGTACAAACACAAAGAGGATGTGACACAAATCTCATTCACAGAGCAAGGCTGACCAGCCACAAAAAAAAAAAAAACCCCAAACAACCCAAAGGAGAAATGAAACCACCACCAAAGTGCCAAATGGAAACTATGCTGAGTACGCTCCTTTGGAATCTGGTTGTTAAATCTTACTCTTACACAGCCTTATTCTATTATTATTATTATTTTAAGCACTGTCTGGTTGAATGGCAAGCTTGCTTGCTTCTTTTTCCCCCAAATAGCAGAACAGTCCATTTAGGTACAATTTAGAAGAAAAGCAGTGCTGGAAATCAGTGACTGGTATGAAATATTTCTAGTGCTCTACAAAATAATTCAAACCCCAAACAATTCTGCTGAAGCCATTTGGAGGAGGTGGCTGCCTGCTGCCACAGAATGGCAGGGCAAAGCATATCACAGTCATGCACCAACGGCAGGAATGGGGAAAGCAAACATGGGTGCACACAAAACCCCTTTCATCACCAACTTTTCTTCACCCCAAAAGTAGCTGTGATGGGAAAGCAGCGTCATGCTTTAGTTAAAAGCTGTCTTGCTAATCCAAGATCCAGAAAAATCAGCCCCCAAATTTATTTAGTTACAACATTTAAGAGTGGTTTTCATATCAAGTTTCTGTTCAGCATGACAGCTGCCCACATTGGAGAAGAGATCTCTGTAAGAACTGTTGGTCCCCATCCCTCCCTTTCCAAGGGTTTCGTTGCACGTTAAGGGCTTTCATGACAAAATCAAGTCTGGAATCACTTTGCCTTTCCAGACTGCTGGGTTTTTTTTTCATTAGGAAGATGAGGAAAATACAGATAATCTTTATTAGCACCATTTCACAGCACCACAACTTGGAGAATACGTAAAAGCCAAATTGCACTAGAGTCGTTGGCTCTTCCCATTTCTGCTATTACCGCTAACTCCCCACAAATTACATCTATAAGCTATTAAAAGGTACTTACACTCTCATAATAAAATGTTCCAAAGATCTTTCCCTTACTGTACAAGCAGCCAGCTGGGCACAGATACCTAGTAAAGATATATATCTTTGAGGGTGGCAAAAAAACAATTCAAGAAAAACAGACTTTGACTCCGTTTCGTTTAATAGTCATTCCATTCATTTCACGTAACCCTTCCATTTAAAAAACAAGATTGCAAAATAGCTACTTTTTTTAAAATGGTTTCTCCACCCTCCTTAAAAGCCTGACCAATATTTAGATTCCGTGGATTTGGGTTTTCTCCAAGTGATAAACTGTCCCGTTCTATGTAGAAACCTTAACCAGAAGTTCTTGACTGGCTGGGAGGGGACGAGCTATGAATTATTGGTCTGGCTTGGACAGTGGTGGAATGCATGAAAAAGGCTCAGAATTTCCTCTGCCAAAATGTATTGGAATGCTTTTGGACACCTGAAGCTGTGGGTCATCACGGCCGGATGAAATAAACTGAGTCACCTTAATGCTAGGCTTGGCTGAAGGCTTTGTACTAAGAGAAATCAAGGCATTGTAGGGTTTTCTTTTTAAATAAGAGATCTACCTAGATAGTCCTAAAAATACACAGTGCAGCCTACCCCACTTTTGCAAGAACTGAACAATTTTAAGGCCACTTTTTCCCCCTCAGTGCTAGAAGAGGTATCAATAAAACACTACCTGTTGCATGTTGAACCTCTGCATTTGTCTCTCATCTTGGTTTCACAGGTAATGACTTGTGCTGGGGTGGGGGAAAAAAAAAAAAGGAAAAAAAAAACAATGAATATTTGGAAAATGAAAGAGGCTGCCACAGCCTGCTCGATCTACAGAGATCAGCAACCATCAAAGCATCTTTCCTGGAGGTCTTTGGGGCAGCAAGATAACAATCTTATTGCAGGCAAACCCAGCCTGGAGAAGTTTGTGTCTCTTTAGCCCTTCACCTGAGACAGGTGCCTTTGGAAATATTAGCCAGGAAGAAGCATCTGACAGCTGAAAAGCTTTGATTTACAGCCCGAGGTCTGCAACCAGTGCTCTCATTCTCCATTTAATTACAGACTCTGGAGATGCTGGTAGATAAACTTGAAAAGGATGAGCTAGCTTGCCTCACCTTGCTCTCACAGTAAGTCTCTTTTAATTAATGACAATTAGGAAACCAGTGAGGAAGTACTTACTGGCTCCACAAATAACTCCAGAAATCTTCCCAAGCAAGGAAAAAATCAAAAGGAAACAAATGAAAAATTGCAGAAAAGCTGCAGAGGGGGAAATGGCTGGGCGTGGAGCTTTTAAAATGGGAAATAATCCTGGTATTTCTTAAGTTGGGGACCGTTTGGTTCCTTGCTCTTTCCTTGAGATGGCTTAAAAGAATAAATAACTACTGCAGATTGACGTGCAGAAGGCACAAGTGGCCTTTGAAAGCTTTTTCTCTCTGCTTCTGGCAGGCTTCTGCTCTGATTATCAGGGAATTTTCACACAGATTGCCTCCCCCTCCACTCAAACATCCCCCCAGTGGTTTTTTCACTCATCATTTTCTCCACCTTTCCCCATAAAGGTACTTTAAATCTTATAGGAACTGGAAAAGAAAGAGGCTGCCTTACTCATGTAGGTTTCTGGGATGGTTTTCTTGGGCTTGTTGGGTTTGTTGGGCTTGCTCTCTGGAGGGTAGAACCGCACTGGATTTTGCTCCACAACCTGTGGAATCTCCACTTCGTTGGCCTCATCTGTCTCAGAGATGATGGGATCTTCATAGCGGTAATCTGGGTAGGAGAAGGGATTAAAAACAATGACAGCCTGTTGGCATGGACAAGGGAAGTCAGCCAGGTTCATGTTTTTGAGGGAGACGGTCTGGTTTGAGGAGGATCTGCTTTTAAACACTTAGAAACTCAAACCTGACAGCTAAAGGCAGCGCAGGGCTATTGCCAGGGCAGGTACCACACTGGAGAGGACTCCTGTTCCTCTCTCAGCTCCTCTGCACACAGAGTGGCATTGAGAGCATCTCAGAATAAAGGCTTGAAATGATCCCCACTAATTAGCTAAAAAAAGCACTGATGTTTCTTCTTCTGATTCCCAGACAGCTCTTTCTCTTGGGAGGAAAATACAAATTTGCTGGAAATTGGGAGAAAAGAGCATCCTAGTGTTTTCCCACCTGGCTTGCTCCTTCCAGTCACCCCACGAGCACGGTTTCAGCCCATCCTCTGGGAAAGCACGGGCCCTGCTGCAGAATGATCCCAGCTTTAGTGCCTGTGGCAGGTTTGTTCCTTGCTTTGCCTTCACTGGAGAACAAGGCTCCTGCTACTGCAGCCAGACAAAGGGATTTGGGAAGTGGTGCCAAGGAAATTCATTCTGCTTGGCCGCCCCTACCCGAAATCCTGTGCTGCTCTCATCCTCAGCAATGAGGATGCAAACAAAGGGATGATGGATGGTGGCTCTGAGAGGGCTTCCTGCTACTGGGCCATCCCCTCCCCTCTCCCCAGTGCATCCTGTCTGCGCCCCCAAGGACCTTCCTGCAAACTAAAATGATAAATGCAACATTGCAGCAAAATAAGCCTCTGCTTTGGGCAGGTCTCCAGGGAAGCTGCCTGTCTCTAAGAGCCCAGCTCCCCGTGAAGCAAAACACATGGGAAGGGAAAAACGCCCTCAGTGCATCACCCCAGGAAACCCTGCGTGCCGTGGGCGCAGCGCGGCTTCGCCGGGGATTTCAGCATGAGGAATACTTTTATGTATTCTTTCCAGCCCTCCTCTCCTTCAAGGGACTTAAATCACCATATTCATTTTGCAGCATGAAAAAAAAAAGGTAGGGAGAGAGGGAAACCCTCCATCCCCAGCCTCTGAAAGAGCTGGGGGTGGGGGGAGCCAAGCTTTGCCCACCCACATTGCCTCCGGTAAGCGCTGGAGAACATTCCCTTCCCGAACAAACCCCACGAGTCTGGGATTGCTCCTGCCAGAGCTTAAAATCCCGCTGGAGCTCCCGAGCCAAACCCACGTAAGCTCAGAGCAGCTTCCCCTCCGTCCCAGCTCCAGACTTCGAGCCGTTTCGGTTTCGGCAGCAGCCACCAATTTACCACGTGTCACGATGTTGAAATATTAAGGGTGGCTAATTAAAAGGTGAATAAAGCTGTGGCTGCTTCTTAATTCAGAGCTTGGAGGTGTTAAGTTTGCTCCAGCCTTTTCTCCCAGGCAGGAGGGTGCCTCGAGCCTCCCCCCCACCAGGTACCTTTGTAGCAGAGGTTGTTCTGGCAGCCCCCTCCGTAGCTCGGCGGGCACTCGGAGCAGGGCCGCCCAGTCCTGTATGGGGCTTCTCCGATCCAGTTGCCCCTGCAATCACAGGAACAACACACACCCATCAGACACCCCAATACCCGTCCAAGCCTCTCAGACCACCTAGCACTACAGGAGTGGGGAAAATGGGTGTTTTCTGCTGCACCCACCCTTGGATAGGGGCTGTAAATCGGGAAGAGATAGCCTGTCCCCACTCTTTCCAACCCCCGGTGGTGCCTGCTGAGCAGCTGCCTCCCTTTGCCTGACACTTGCCTTCCCCTCTCTTGTCCATCAGAGCCACAAATCTCCCACCGTTTTTTTTTCCTGGTACATCCCCAGGGAGCTGCACAGGAGCACAGCTCCTGCCATTTAAAAGCTGCTCCACTTTCCATCTGGAATCATTTCCAAACAGAAGTACACGGACCCTCACGCCAGGCCATCTGGGAATGGGAGCAGCACTTTGCACTCTCTCCTCACCCAACGTGGCCTCTTCAAATCCCCAGTTTTGCCTCTGAGGCTGCAGAAACATCGTCCTGGCCCAGAACAACTAAGCAAAGACTAAACAACCAGCCCAGGAAAGCTCCTCATTTCACCTCCCAGATGACATTTTTAGGGTTTTACTTAAATAAATTGCATGCAATGTCGCTTTTACATTAAACTCCAGTATAAATACTCTGATCTTCTGTAAACAGAAGCAAATCAATGGATTACTGCACTTTCCTCAAGAAACTACCCAGAAACAAAAGCCCTTCTTGGCACTCAGTCCTGTGGACTTCAGGGGCTGAGGGGAGTGAAGGAGCCAGAGTTCAGCCCATAGCTACAAACCCTTCAGTTATTGCTCTTTCAGCTGTCTCCACCTATAAGGCGAGATGAGGACAATGCGTGCTGATGCCAGAGAGAAAAGATTAACCAGAAGCTGCAGAAATAAAGAGTATTTTTCCATCCATCCATCAGCCCTAGACAGATGATGTGCAAATAGCCCAGCCTGCTGCAGGAGCTCCATGGGAGACAGTGTGACCCCATACAAGGGCTGGGGGTACCGGGTCCCACCAACCCACAAGCACTCAGCAGCCAATGTGGGGAGATGGGCTTGGACAACCCACCCACAGCGATGGTGCTGTGAGGTGCCAGCACCGTGCCCACATGTCGTGTTTCTCTGTGATGCTCTGCCCTATGATCTCCAGAAGCCAGATGCTCCCCAGGCCGCTCCATTTGTATGTGGACGTTTCCCTACTTTGTTTGGTTGCTAAGATTTAAATTGCAGAGGACTTGGAGTGGGAATGTTTCTGCTATTAGCCATCAGAGCTGACAATATTAACTGCCACTGCCAGGGAAGAAACTTCTCCTGGACGGATTAGTCAAGAAACATGGTTTTCATTTTGAAAACTAATCAAACCATTGAGTTAACAGCATCGATCAAGATTCAGCAATTTCACTCTTCTATTTTCCTTGTTTTTGTTTTCAAGCCACGGGCAGCTCGCTGACTCCAGAGTTTCTCTCATCACAGCTCCTTGCAGCGGGCCCCAGCTCGCTCTGCCTCCCCCAGCGACCACGGCAGGGTTGGCTTGGTGCTCAGCAGTGGTGTGTTTAAACCAGCGGATTTGCACAGGGAGAGGTGATGAAAATGCATCACGATACCACAGCCTACCTGGCTGGGTATGGAGGCTGTTTCTGGAGCCACGCTGAGCTATGTTAAATCACCGCCCCATCCCCTCCCAGCAGCAGAGAGAGAGAGCAAGCCTGGCTTGGCAGCACTCAGCAGCTCCATCCCGGCCATCTCCTGCTCCTCCTTCCCATGGCAGGAACATCAAAGCTCCGGCCTGGCCCCAGCCCCTCATTCAGTTTTCCAGGCGATGCTCAGAAATCTTGAGCCCAGCTCTGTGCTGCCGTCTAAAGAGAAAATTTAAAGCCACAACCACCAGTCTAGACTGCCTGAAATCTCTTCCCCAGATCCCGGGCTAGTTAAGCAACCCGCCAGTTTTAGGAAAGCTGGAGAGGGCCCAGCCCATCCGCCTTACTTCGGCGAGTAGTTGCACACCAGGTAGACAGCGTTCTCCCAGATCTCTCCCCAGACGTTCATCTGCTTGCAGACGTTCACAGCACAGCCGATCTTGTTCGTTGTGGCCCAGACTATCTGCAAGGGCAACATGGTTGTGGAAATGAGGCGAGTTACCCCCACGGTGGGCACATGGGGCAGTGGCAACTGGGACATGGGAAGGTGCAGAGAGTTAGAGGTACAAAAGCAGGCTGAGGCCTTTACCTGGGTGTAATGAGTGCACATAGAGCCGGTGCATTTGTCTGGGCACCAGGGGTTGCACTCGTGAGGATACGGGTACGTGTAATCCTTAACTTCATCATACCAAGACTGGACGTGGAAAGCTGGAGACCGATACCTGTATGAGCAGAGACAAAATTTTTCAATCACAAAGTTCTGGGAAAGGTTTTCATACAATACCTGCAGCCTCCTGCCATGTTGGGAGCTCAGGTGTTTTAATACGAGTTTTGCTACTTTTTACACAAAAGCTTCTTCAGGCAAGGTCCATTTGTGGGGAAGGTTTTGATTAAAGAACCCAATAGAGTGGTCTCATGAATAGGAAAAAAATATAAATCTCACTGAATATGTTAAAGATTAATTTTCTCCCCATCTAAGCTTCACAGCCCTGCTCTGACTCTGTGTATCATTGATAGGTTTGACACACTCTCTCAGCCCTGCTGACCTGAAATGTCCTCCTGACTTTTCCATACAACAACAAAAAAACTTCTAGTTTGGCAGAAAGCTGTATTTTGAAAGTAAACAGAAGCCAAGGTTTGCCAAACATCTTAAACCATCGAGTACTGCTGTTCCCACCAGGCAGTTTGCTGAACCTGGGAGCGCTCTAGCAGCTAATGCTCACCTTTGGGACTGGGTGGGCTTCCAGTCACAGCACCCTGAGAGTTAGTAGCTAGGGAAGAATGGTTGGTGCACCTCAACCTGCCCCATCTTGTGTAAACTTTCCGTAAGGTACCCCGGTCTGGTGCAGCACTGATGTAACTTGTGGGCACAGACAGGGTTAAAACCACCTATAGAAACCCATATGTGTTTTGCATGCTGTGCACACAGAGAGAGCAAGCAGAGCAAACTCCATATTGAAGCAGAGCAGCACTTCAAACCCACCACTTCTTATTGCTTTCAACAGCTCACATGGAGCAAGAGGCCAGAAACACAAATGATATCATTACCAACTGGAGTTTGGTCTTTCAGCCAACGCTTCATTAAAAATCATTCATTAGAAGTACTTTAATAACATTAATCTCATGATGTCATTAAGAGAATTCTTTCCGAATCCTATTTTACTGGAGAGGAAATTGAGGCAATCAAGTTATGGCCCGTTCCTGAAAAAACTGAGATAAACCTGATTTCTTTTTCCTCTTGGTGACCGCAAAGGGAGAGAGATTGGATCTACCTCCACCAGTAACCCATGGCCATCTTGAATGCTTGTAGGAGAGCCAAGAACAGCCCCATCTTTTGACTTTGTTTCCAATGGATTAACCACTCTACTTTCCAATCATTATTCAATTCTGCCAACAAAAATGGGCCTGATTTTTATATAGGGCCAATTTCATACCAGCAATTTTCCATTGCTCTCAACCAAGTTCTACCTGATTTACAAGCAGCATAACTGCATTTCCACCCATTAGGGCTCCTGAGCACAAACAAAATGTTTGCCATACAGCACAAGGTTAACCTCTGCCAGGCTTGACAATAGGGCTTAACAATAAACAAATTTCACTATGAGATGAAGAGGTAAATCAGTTTTGAAGTCCTAATGTCAGCTTTCCTCACTAGGTTAAGACCACTGGGTTCAAAACCTTTCCCAGGAAATAGATAGATAGATAGATAGATAGATAGATAGATAGATAGATAAAGATACCTTGCAAAGTGGTTTTAGTAAAGAGAAATTAGGCGCTGGGTAAATATTTAAGGGAAATACAGCAAGGGACAATTAAAAGGTTTACAGAAATGAGTTCTGAGCAGCTGAGTTCAGACTATTCCTGAGAAACTCCAGCCCATTCTCAGCATGGTGCCAGAAACTCCTCAGAAAGACCAGATTTAGGAGCAAGGGTTATGGGTGCTGTAGCTGTTCTCCTTAAGGAGTAAGAGCATCCTCAGGCACATTGCAGCTGCAGTACGTGGAGGTATGGACAAATGGAGTGACTCCCATCAATGTTGGTGTGCTGGGAACAGCCAGGAGAAAGTGACTGCAGATGTTATCACCGTCACCAGTACCAATTATCTATCTTCACCCTTTCCTCCCATCTCCCCAATGCTCTAAGTATCAACTGGCTCTGAAGGAGGATCCATAACTTGCTGTTTGCAATGAGCTTGTGGCACCCCAACTCTTACCTGCCCCAATGAACAGCCAAGTTCTGTCCAATGGACCTGATGAGGGTACTCGGCCCATGGTCCCAGATGCACTGCTGAGCCCAGGCGTGGGCTGATCTTTCCAGCTCATCATCCCAGGTCTGCGAGGGTTGGGGAGAGAAAAGAACAAGTCAATTTATCACCTTAAACTTATTAGATCAAGAGGCTCACCCACTGGCAATTAGAGGAAAAAGAGAGACCCCTGGTGCCTGTCCTGTCCTTGTGAAGTCAGTCCATCTCAGTGATGTACCCTGACCTAAAAGCAGGTCTCTCAAGATGTGCCCCTGTCACAGAAATGCAGGGCATTAAGGAGTCTATGACTTCTCCTGCTTGACATCATGCTGCTTAGGAGATGCTTCGTGTGGGTCAGCAGAAAACAGGCCCAGTGAGACCTCAACAATCCATCTAGAAACCCACCCTGAAACACATCAAGACATTCTTGGGGGGTGTTTTTCTAATCTGTTTTTTAAACCAACCCAAGCCATCACGGACAGAGATCCCACCACTTCTTCATGACACCTGTTCCTGAGATGCACAAGACTTCTCACACAGTCAGTTCTCTGGTGTAGCTGCAGCACGATTCTCCATCTATTGACCTTACTACCGGGACACACCGCAGCTTTCCCATCAAGGGGAACTCCATGGTGGATGTGCTCCTGTCCTTCACTACTGATACAGCTGGACATTTCTGGCCCAAACTCTTGAGCAGGAGGTGTGGGTCTGAGCCTCCCAGTCCCATCTCTCCTCCTCCTTCCAGAAAAGCCGCTGATGAATCCACCAGTGGGACCAGTCAAATTTAAGAGAAGTGGCAAAGTCCCGGAGCTGTTAAGCATCAGGTTAGAAGTGACAAATCCCACCGAGGAAAGGACACTGGTGTGAGATCAGTCCTCACCGAGCATCACCCAGCTCTAAGCCAAACCAGAGCTCAACCACGGAACAGAGGCAAATAGGAAAGCAGGTTTCATGGGCTTTGTTGCCTGGGAGCATACTTGTTTTCAAGGTCAGCCTTGCTGGTCCCATCAGGCAGTGCCCTGAATCTGTTGTGTGATTACAGACAGCCGGTGGGTTCGGCACAGCCCTTAGAGGATAATTCCTTGGGATTAAAACATTAGCTACAAATAAAGCCAAAGAAAAGGGAGGTCTTGTGATTTGTCTCCAGCCCATTCACGTGCCAGCACAAAATCACGTCCTCTTTGGACATCACAACCAGCTGGTCCTTCCAAATACTCTCTTCTCCAGAAGAAAAGCAACTCCTGATCTCAAACAAATCAAAGGGCCCAGGAGAGCCCGTTTGGAGGACTGGAGGGCATTTAGGCCCTCAAAACCATTTCAAAAACATCAAGTGCTCATTTCAAGTAAGCATCTGAATGTAGTCTCAGGCAGTTATAACTGGGATGGGGAGGGACCTCCTGTCCCTGGCCAAGACGACTGGAAAACACAGTGTCTCCTGGAACTTAGTGCGTCTACACTATCTTCGTAAGGCAAACATGAGCTCATCTAACTGAGCTAACAGGCCAGGCCTCTGAGAACAGCTTATCATTAAGCATGCTCAGCAACCCAAGTTCCAACAGCGTCCCAGAGCTGCTCTGAGCTCATCAGCTTGGCTTCAGACTGACCAGCGGCCAAGCGAATCCATCTCAGTCTGCAGCACCCCACGTGGACATTGCAGCTCTGGCAGAGGGAACGAAGCCGTTTTCCACCTCAGCCCTCCAGCCCCTTGAAGGTGTGTGGGATCTGACCCACCATGAATATGTTTCAGTAAAAGGCAAGTGTAGAGAAGGAATAACTGCTTGTATCAGTACAGGCTGGGGGATGACCTGTTGGAGAGGAGCTGTCTCTGGTGGGTGACAGGTTGGCCATGAGCCAGCAGTGTGTCCTGGGGTCTGAGAGAGACAATGGGATCCTGGGGGGCATCAGGAGGAGTGTGGCCAGCAGGTCACAGGAGGGGATCCTCCCCCTCTGCTCTGCCCTGGTCAGGCCCCACCTGGAGTGTTGTGTCCAGTGCTGGGCTCCCTGGGATAAAAAGGGCAGGGATCTCCTGGACAGAGTCCAGAGGAGGGCTACGAAGATGATTAAGGGCCTGGAGCATCTCCCCTACAAGGATAGGCTGAAAGAACTGGGGCTGTTCAGCCTTGAGAGAATAAGGCTAAGAGGGGATCTTATTAATGTTTATAAATATCTCAAGTGTAGGACACAGGGGGAAATGACCAGCCTCTTCTCAGTGTCTGTGGGGACAGGACAAGGGGCAATGGCCTCAAGTTGGAGCACAGGGAGTTCCCCCCAATCTGGGGAAGAACTTCTTCCCAGTGAGGGTGAGGGAGCCCTGGGACAGGCTGCCCAGGGGGTGTGGAGTCTCCTTCTCTGGAGAGATTCCAGCCCCGTCTGGACGCCGACCTGTGTGCCCTGTCCTAGGGACCCTGCTTTGGGTTGGACCCTATGATCTCTGGAGGTCCCTTCCAACCCCTACAATTCTGTGAATCTGTGATTCTGTGATTTCCAAACCTCTGTCCAAGCAGACTATTGCAGTTGTGCCCAGACACACACTTTCTGCGGTCTCCCACTTTCTGCACCAGGCAATGACCAGCCACAATCTGCCTTCCCATCCAACACATAAGCCACAGAAACTCTCCCAAGATGTTACGCACTGCTAAGTGTCTCAGACTTTCTAGCAGAGCATTATTCCCCCAGCCTCAGAGTCGCTCCAACTCTCCTAATTTAATGCAGAGACACTGTGAGCAACAGCCTATTGAATGGAAACGGATGGGAATGGATGCGTTACATCTTCCTTTGATGCCTATGGATAAAGTAAATGAACTCAGACACAAAGATACTCATCAGGCAATTGGGAAGGAGCTACATCATGGCATGGCTTTGTGCTCCATTGGTAGGGAAGCTCCTTTCTGCGGGCGTCAGATTACAAAGCCATCCCCTTTAAATTAGAGCAGTTACTCGCCTCTTGCTTCTCAGATGTGAATGTGGTCAGGAGGCTGGAATTATTTCAGAGCAATAAACATATGAAGAAAGAAAAAAGAACCCCATCGCTTTCAGGCTTTCCCAGCTGCACTTGCAAGAATGCTTTGTGCCAATACTCAAAGCAGTATCTAGGAAGACTACTGAAGCCAGAGGGGCTGCGTACCTCTAGGCTCAGTTTCCTTCTTAAGCAGAGGATGAGAACCCTCGGGGTACATGTGATTCAGAGTGATTTAGCAAAGGGGCTCTCTTTTCTCACTCCTGCAATCAGTAAGGTCCTTCCAAAGTACAGTATACACCCTGTGTGTGAAACACGCCTGGCATACACACACTGTACTGCAATTTGTAGGTTTGGATTTACTAAGAACATACCCCCTAAGGAGTCTACTTACTCAGGCTTTACTAGCCTGTAAAGCTAACCCTAGGCACCGTACTGGTCAGGTTACTCCCATTTTTCTCCCCAGCTTAGACTTCTTGCAATGCTGGCAATTTGCTTTCGGGAGTGGCACAAGAGTCCAGGACTGACATGTCCTGGCAGAAGCTTGGACATGCCTTGCGAATCCAAACAGAAACGCTATCCCATCCTGACAAGGAAAGCCGCCACCCTAGAGCTCAGAGGAAGGATGGATACCTTATGCGGGAAAAACAAACTATTTCCCTCCCAGCAATCTGCACCCAGAACAGTTTCATTTTATCCAGCTGCCTTTGAGGCCTGGGCAAGAGGAAAGGTTTCTGCCTTTCATCACGGCTGAAAGCCATCTGACTAAGCCGTCTTAAAAGGTCAAGATGTCTTAGGAACTATTATGTCCTTTTCACTCTGAGTTCGTTAACAAGGAGTTTGTTTTGGTCTTGGCGCCCATCCGCTGCCGCCACTGCTGTTCTGAAGTCCAAGCACAGAGCGGAAGGGCCACTTTTAAAGCTCTTTGCAGAGTTAAAGCAATCCTGGACTTGATCAGCTTCGTCGGGAAGGAAGATGCACAGTGCTCACTCAGTCCTCGTTAGCATGAATAACTGTGCTAGCTTTCAGTTAATCACAGAAACCCAGCAGCAAAACTCTCTCTTTCTTCATTTCTTTCCCTCCACTTTACCTTTATCTCGAATCCTTCTGATCACCAGGTAAGTCATGGGGCTCTGTTATTGCTTGGACTTGGCAGTGCTAGTTTAATGGTTGGACTTGATGATCTTAAAGGTCTTTTCCAACCTAAGCGATTCTGTGCTTTCTTATTAACAGCCTCCACCGACTAAAGTTCATCCCAGAGTAGATAAATATGTCCCTTTCCTGGAATACATTAGCTCCCCTTGCCACTTCAGATCACCTAAATACGTCAGATAGGGAGCTGGGAGGAAGGACTTGCTGGATGGGCAAGAACAAGTTCTACCTACTTGTCCACAAATTAGCACCACACGATGCCCGTGACGCCCCACACTGACACCAAAGGAAAAGAGAGAAGTTTATCTACAGTACTAAAGACAGACTGTCCTCTCAAACGAGCCCAGATGAGAAGTGTCCCACGCAAAACAAAGGATTAAAGTAAAATTCACGTTCAGAATACACGCGGCATTTCCAAGTAGTGTTGGATAAACACGGATACATGAAAGGCTGATTATGGCCTTTCCAAGTAGCACCAGCTTCTGCTCAGCCTCGTTCTCCACAGCATATAAGGCCCTTTCATTTACCCTCCATCGCCCATAAAAACCACTAGAAAAGCACAGCGAGCGAAGGCAAACATGGCAGCGCAGCCGCGCTGCAAGCGTAAACAGCAGCCGGCCAGCAGGCCCGTCCGCAAGGGCAGCCCTCTCAGATCCTCCGTGCCAACCAAAACACGTTTTGGCTTTCTCAGGCTTTGCGTTTGCTTTCTGGAAATTAATGGGGTCACCTCTTCTCTCAGGCAGGCAGCGGGGAGAGGCGAGGGCCCACTGAGAAGGAGAGATCGAATGCCCCGGCTCCTGTGGGAATTCTGTCAGAAGCAGGATGAAAGACCAGCATTGCAAGTGATGATGAGGACCAACCTGTGGACTTTTGTCCTCCCTTACTATCTTCTTCTCTCCTTCCTCTTTTCTTTCTCCCTGCAGCCACGAAAGGTGGGGTTTTTCCCCTTTGCAGCCCCCGCTTTGGCACAGCTGGCAAACATTTTATACACATTCAGCCTACTACACCTTTTACCCTTTCAAACACGGCCCTAACAGATCGTTAACCATTTAGTCTGTCAGCAGGAGCGTGCCAAATGAGGTCAGGCCAGGTTCAGATGCATCTGCACCCCCCCCCAATAATTAAATAATTATTTGCCTACATCATTTCCTGGCCCTGCAGTATGTTGATGGCATGTCAAAAATAGCTCAAAGCCTTTGGCATTGGGTGAAGAAAATCCATCCACCTGAACTGCTGACTGTTGACTGCATGTTTCATACTTTTATGTTCTCCTTGTGACGCAGGAGACTCTGACACTGACCAAACTTGCATTTTGGGTTCTTGAATTGCAAGTGTTAATAGCACTTTTGATGGCACTGGCCCACCCATCCATGAGCTCCCAGAGTTTTTGCAGCTGACTCCAGGGATTGAACTTCTCTGCAGATGGAGCCACATCCCTCGAGCTTGCTTTCCCCAAGGTGCTGAGCAGACTCCCAGCAGCATCACTACATCATTTCTGTCCTAAGGAACCTGCTTCGGTCCTAAGGAACCTGCTTTGGCAAGGGGGTTGGACTCGATGATCTCTTGAGGTCACTTCCAACCCCTGATGTTCTGTGATTCTGTGATCACAGATGCTCAGCTGACATTGATAATCTCTGGCAATTAATGCATGACAAAAAGGAAGATGCTGCCTCCAGTGTTGGGCGCTACCGAAAGACCACCAAGGGAGGAAGGACTTTGGCAGCAACCCAAAGACCATTGAGAGGTTTCTCTGAGCATGCTGCACTGTCCAGAAACACTGGTTGTAATGGTCTGAAAGTGTTCACAGGGAGAACGTGGGTTAAATACTGGGGAAAAATTGATGCTTTTATGACATTAAGGTAATGGAAGAACCTGCTGAGGCAAGGCTGTGGAATTGCCATCACTGGAGATGCATCCAGGGCTGGGCCAGACGCTAGTTTATGAATAATGGAACCAGTCCTGAAACTATGCAGCGGATGGACTTGATGACCCGTTTGTGGCCCTTTCCAACCAAAACAGTCCATGATCTAAAGCATCGTTCACTCCGGAATGAAACCGCTCCAGGAAACCTCTCAAGAAAAAAAACCTGACTTTAAAGGAAATTCGCTGCAGCTCTTGCACCACAATGAGGAAAATTAAAATAAAGTTTAAAGAAAAAGTAATAATAAAGTTAGGTATCAGGAGCTAGACTCACCATGTATTCCATGTTGGAGGCTGCTGGGTACACTTGGCCTCGCAGTTTGTTGTGGAGCATCAATATCTCCTGTCTGTCCGAAAATAAGATGGCTCTTTTGGATCTGGAGTGAGTTTCCCCATCCTGGTATTTACTCAAAATGCTCTCCAAGTGACTCGAGTTGGGCAAGATAAAGCATTCAGCTGCCTTGGTCAGGAGGAGTACACATCCGAGAGGAAGGATCCAGGGCCAGGTGGGATTCATGCCTCCTCTGCAGCCAGCAGAAGCGGAGATGAAGACAGTGACAGATCTCCTCACAGGGACTCCTGTGGCTCACCAGGGGTCTGAATTTTGGGGAGAAACAGGCAGTCAGAGCAGTGCCAGAGGAGGTCTCGGTGTGTATGAGCCCCACTGAGGAAGCCACACAACCCCGGTTTTTGCTTGAAAAAGAGCCATGCCTACAGCCTAAGCAGCTACCACCCACCCTGTTGACAAGACCTGAACACCACCCACCAGTGACGAGAACTCAGTTTATTACACTGGGGAAATCCAGCAACCTCATGCTGGGAGCAAGTACTAGCCAGGTAGCACCCAGGCATGGCAACAGATGCCTTCTCCATCACCAATGCCAGGGGTGCAGGCGTCACCCAGCGATGCCCAGCAGCTCCAAATAATCCCAGCCCCATCCCTTCCCAGGCAGGATGGGGAGGTGTTTGAAGCCATTCGCCCAAGGAGCAGCTGGTATAAGTGGAGAATGGATACGAATAAAAGGGGAAGTAGAATTCCCAGCAAGAGCTATTTTGGAGAGACCCTGCTCTGCCAACAGACTCCAGCAGAGCAGCTGCCAGACTCCCTGAAAGCGGCTGTTGGTGTGAAATGTCCCTGCAACGTTGAACAACTGAAATCCCCGCTGGCGAATGACGCACCGGGGAGTTCTCACTGATGCTGACGCATCGTTTCATGGTGGGGGAGGGAAGGGGAGCACAGCCAGCCATGTGAATTATGGCAGGTTCGGAGAGAAGCCGGAGCACCCGTCCTCCCCTGGCCAGGATGATCAGGTGTTCCCAAGCCCTCAGCACTGAGGGCTGGGAGAGATGGTCTCTGTTTGGTGACTGCCGTGTTTCCATGAGTCCATTGAATCCCCATCCCCTCCCGTGCTCCATGGTACTCCTGGCTCCACCTGCCATTTCCAAACTCTTCCTCCCTTCCCTTCCCTTCCCTTCCCCTCCCCAACCCCATTACTCCATCTAACGAGCCTCCTGCGTCTCGGGTGGTTTTATTTAGATCATGAGCTATTCAGGGAAGGAAATATGTGCTGCACATGGCTCTGCAGCACCTAGTGCTCGTTAGGTGGGATCTACGAGCCACCGGAGCAGAACGAAGCCATGGATGCTGTGCAGGCACAGCATCTCTCTCCTCTGGGATAAATTTCAGAGGAAAGCTTCCCCATTAGTTTCTTAACACTGGATGAGGGTCTGGTTTTGACAGCACTGCAAAAAGACATATGGAAAGCATTCCTACAGAGCATCAGGAAAGAAACCCTGGGCTAGCAGGAATTATTTGAGAAGATTCAGCCCAGCAACACGGGATTTGGACATGCTGAGGCAAGGCGAGTTGAACACCACCCAAGGCAGGGAAGCACCTTCCAGCTCCCAGCTGGGAAAAGCTACACTCCAGCACAAAGTCCCAAACTTCTGTCCCCCAGAAGTACAACACCCCCCATGGAGGGGCTGCACGCAGGTGGGAGCCCCTCCAATAAAACCTTCTAAGGATGTCAAAAATCCCTCAAAACGCATTGGCTGTCTACCCAAAATAGATGAATTCCCTTTCTGAGGCTTCTCCCTCGCAGCAGATGAAAACCAGCTGCCCTCAGTCCCTCCCTGGGCAGAGCACGGAGCCTCTGCCTGGGTAGAACAATGAGGGAATGTAATTTGCTGGGTTTAGGTAACGGCTTCACATTATTTCCTGCTTCACAGAGCAAGTTGAACACAACGTGCCTTGTCCCCAGCTCCAGGCGCACCTGAAAGCCAGGACGTTCGGTGGCGTCGGGACAAATATTGCTTTAACCTCAGCCTTGTTTGTTGGCATTTGCTTCACCCCCATCCCACCCCCTGAGCAGGAACCCAGCTTTCTAACCCGGGTACAGAGGGGTAGGGGTGGCAAAAGGAGCTGTTGCTTTTGTAGACTGTCTGACCCAAATTCAGGGAACAATTCCTACTTTGAGGCACTTCCCTGAGAGTTTAAAAATAGATGCTCTGCCGCAGCCATTTACAATGCAGCCATTTAATGCAAGGGATTTTAACTGCAGACTGCCCTGTAGGTAGAGCAAGCAGGAACAGACGGCTAATATACACTGCTGCTGCACCTCCTCATTTGGCTGGGTGCCCTTGGCTAAATAGGAGCCCGTATCCACCACCCATTTAAGGCAAACACTGAATCTACAGAAAGGGCAGCCTGGAAAAAAATTAAATAAAATGAAAATATAGAATAAATGAAAATAATAAATGAAAATATAGAATAAATGAAAATAATAAATGAAAATATAGAATAAATGAAAATAATAAATGAAAATATAGAATAAATGAAAATAATAAATGAAAATATAGAATAAATGAAAATAGACAAGAAAATAGAAAAGAAAAAGTAAAATATAAAATGAAATCAAATATAAAGTCAAATCTAAAATCAAATCTAAAAACAAATCATCTGCAACATCTGAAAGCCCAGGGAGCTGCGCTGCTCCTCATGGCTATGCAATGAAGCCGATGCACTCGATTTTGTGACCCTGCCAAAAAGCCTGCAACAAGCAATGTGTTATTCCTTGGGATGTTCTTCCCTGTGTCCTGTCTGCAAGCGAAGGGGTACTAGTGTTTCTCTTAAATTAGGTCACTTTGGCACTACCTTCCTTTTCGCTTGGAGTGCGTGGGTCCCTTCCTCTGCTTTGGCCCCAGGTGGGGAGCGCTGAGCATCCAAAGGGAGGATGAAGTGATCAGAGAGGGACAGGGAGCAAAGGGCTCACTGGCTGGGTTAATTGAAAGCAGCAGAAAGATGCTCACATTTCAGGGAGCTCCCATCGATGTCAGGTGTCCGTCCTTTTGCCTCTATTAATATCCTCACCCCCAACGAAACACCGGAGCGCCTGTTAAAGCTCAGCCTGCCCAAGCACCCTGCAGAGCCAGGGCAATGCCTTCCAGCTGCACCAGGAACTCCTCCTCGGGGAAGGTAGAAATCCTACTGCCTTTTGAGTCAGGATTTGACATGATTTGCTCCAAATCATCAGCTGAGAGTCAGCTGAGGAAGTCTCTGTTGTTGTTTTCAAGGGTTCAAGGGAAGCATTCGCACAGCCTCCCTCTAGACACATCAGGCCCTTGATACTAGTGCCAGGTAAACATCTGGGAGCCATCAGAAACCAGTGAGTCAGCAGAAACCGACTCCTTAATATGCTGTAAAGCCTGTCCAAACTGGGGACAAAGGGGAGGCCTTCTTCTGGGGTCTGATGAAGTTAAAAAGCAGCGCCGGACTTTGGAAAAGCTTATTTTTAGAAAGCTATTTCCCCAGCTAATGGATAGCTTCTGCGTTTCACAGAAAGCAGAGGAGCTGCTAGCGTTGGGAGCCTGGCGTGCAGCACTGCCTACTAAAGCCACATGCAGGCTGACTTCTGCACTTCGTTATGTCCTCGCTTCACCTTATTCCTTACAGCTCCTGATCTTTAACTGCCTCACTGGTACACGAGTGGCTGTCTACTCCTTGGTTATCGATGACATTTGCAGCCAAAACATCCCCGGGAGCTGCAGAGTTATAGGTGGGATGAGCTGACAAGGCAGGGAAATAGGAGAGTTAGCAGGGATACCAGCAAAAAGCATCTAAAGCAGCAAAAAGCATCTAAACCAGCAAAAACCATCTAAACCAGCAAAGCAGACAGGATCTAGCCTGGGATCAGCTCCTAACCTGTGCAAAGAAACCCAGCAACAGAAGTCCCAGCACACGTAACGCATTAAACCCCAGGTCATTTCTTGACCAGAGATCCATTCATGTTAAAGCTTTGAAGACTTGAATTATCTTTAAAAGGAAAAGAGGGGATGACAAGTTCCTTGACAGGGGACGTAATGCTGCCTGGCACAGAACACACTCGGCATTCAGCATCCTCAAGGCCACGGGCCAGAGCATCTGGATCTCCCATTACAACCCACTCCCACAGACCTGAAGTGGGTGAGTTTCTATGCAAAACCACAGGGAAAACCCACTGGGAACAGACACAACACGGGGCAGCGCTGTGAAATTCCTTCTAGATGGGACCTTTAGGGCAGAGTTGCATAAACACAGGCTTCCTGGAGCAGACTAGATGTGCCTGTAGGTAGTCAGCTCGGAGAAGCTGCGACAGCATCCCTTAGGTATTTTCCATTTGTGCAGAAATCCACTCCTGCACTTCCAAACTCCTCCCCATTCATTCGAGGTTGACGTCTATTACCTCTGCAAGGCACACACAAGGGAAGCTCTCTCTTTTATACCATCCAGGCAACTTTTTAGAGAAGTTACTAAAACGGTGCTTTAACAGAGGCATTTCTTGCACACCCCACAACCCCCCCAAAAAACCACACTTCACAAGCAGGGGACCAAAGCTTACACTTACCTTGAGTACTTCCCAAGTGCCCAGGAAATTGTAGCTCCTCCAAACCTGCTTGTGGAAAATAAATTATAGATCTGAACTATTTAAACTAGGAGGGGGGTGAGGGGGTGTGTGTGTGGGGAGGGGGTGGGGGAAGGATGAAATAAGCCTTAGGAGGTGCGAGGGACGCGAGGTCTCTGCTCAGCAGCTCACACCAACTGCAGTCTCACAGAGCTCCCCAGTGGTATTTATGCTCTCCAGGCAAAGAGGACAACCCTGGATCACTCCGTTTGGCGACGGGCCTGTGGCAATAACGAAAAGGAGGAGGGGAAAAAAAGAAAGGGGGGGGGGGGGGGGCACACGCCAAGAGAAGGCAGGAGGCAGGAGAGGGGTGTCGCTTGGGATCTCGGTAGTTTGCAGATAGTCATTGGGGCTCCGCAAAGGCAGGACCATCCTCCCAAAGGCTGTAATACTACACCCCGGGGGAAGGGGAGGAGGAGAAGGGGGGCGGGGGGGGGGGGGGGGGGGAAGGAGTGCAGCCAGCCGGTGATATAAAAGGGGTTTCTGTCCTCTCCCCCCTTCCCCGCCCCCCCAACCAGGCAGCTTTCAGGCAGCCCGTGGGTTCCCGGGGACAGCGGAGCATCCTCCCCGCTGCCGGAGGGGGAAGGAAGAGGGCTGGGGGGAGGATGAGGGAGGGGGAAAGGGGGAATTCAAGCAAGGGATTTGTCCGCGGCGGAGCGAAGCCGCTGCCCGCTCCCGGCTGCCAGGGCCGGCCGCTCCCGCTCCCACGGGAAAACCCCACCGCGGGTCCCGCTGCTCCGGGGCTGAGCCAGCTCCGCCGGACCCCACGGGGAAGCGGGGTCCCCGGCTGTGGCGGTGGGGCTGGGCTGGGCTGAGCTGGCCTTTCCTCCCGGCAAAACCCCGTTTCCCAGAGCTGGCCGGCTGCTGGGAACCGGATTCCCGTTCCCAAAGCCGCCCAAACTCTGACAACTCCCCCCGCAGCCCCAAGGCCGAGTCCCGCGGCTCCGGTGCTACGGGGGATGCAGGGAAAGGGAAGTGAGGGGAAGAGCAGGCGAGGGTCACCTCCATCCACCGCGCAGCTGATGCCCAAAAGAAGCCCCAGCGCTACTCTTAGCCCGAGCCCCGTGCTGGCAGTTCTACGTGTGCTATTGAAGCTCAATTTTTACTCCCTATGAAAGGAAGCGATTGAGCAAAAGGCAAGCAGCAAGTTCCTACTTCAATTCTTTAAGTAAACAGGAAAAAAAAGACTAAAAATCAACCGGTATTGTAACACCGTGGCTGTATTACAGCACCTCTGCCAGCCTGCAGTGGGATGCTGCGGTGCTGAGTGCCCAGGCATGCCCAGCCACAGGCATCCCTTGGGGTCCCTATCTGGCAGCACTGTGGGGTCCACACATTTGCTGGCACATACGTGGGGTCACCCAGTCCCAGCTGTTCCCCTGCAGAGGGGGCACCAGGTGGAGAGCACCCATCTCCCAGCTTTGGCATATCCAAGGGAAGCAGCTACAATTTTTCCAAGCCCCACTGTCTAGTCCTCTCCCCAAAGTTCTTGGGGGGGGAGGGAAATCCTCCCATTCTTCCAAACAGTTAATATTTACTTCTTTGAACAAAACCCCAACCAATTCAACCTACTGTTTACAAGCAGGGAGATTGTGAGATACTCAGCCCCTTGTTCAAACCACAGAGCTGCTCAAAAAGCAGAATGACATTTATCAGAGTGCAGCAGCCCGTGAGCAAGGCAGCAAGTGTTGGCAGCCCAGAGCGGGACTCCACCAAGCAAACCAACCACCCGCCCCCGAAGCCAGCTCCAAGATGTATCTGCTGATTTAATCTCTCACACACTGTTTACCTGGGAATTTTTGAGAAGCAGCAGATGCTTATCGCTTGGGGTGTACCTTCAGCATCGTTGCTGGTGTATTTTAAAATCAGGTCACTGCTGGGACATGGTGGGGGAGCCAGTCCTCCCCAGTGAGTCCCAGTCCTGCAGCCTGGTAAGGCCGTGACACCCTTTCTGGCTGCTCTTCCTCAGCGGCCACATTCTCCCAGCTGTATTTACAAAGAGTTTCTATTTACTTCAAAACAAACTGTGTATGTGAACGGACAACATATGGCCCATCATTTGGACCTGGCACTTCTACCCTGCTGGGAGCGATCCGGTGCAATTTGGGAAGCTCGCTCCCAGAAGGGCTCGGAGACCACACAGATCTGGGTTCCCCTTAAAAGTCCCTCTATCCTCCTTTCTTTTGCTCCTCTGATCCACTCCGGATCAGTGGGTTTGCTGTATTTGCAGAAGGCTTATTATTTCATCAGCCCAAAGATGCTGCAGCCCCCAGTTCCCTCATTTCCCCAAATAACGAGGGCCAACGGTGGTGAACCGTCGTGCCCCCATCCCAAAACCACGGGGCTCCACAGCCCTGACTCACGGCCCGCAGAAGGTGCTACTCACTCCAGTTACCAGAAAGCTGAATTAACTCATTTTAAATCTCACGTACCGATGTACAAATGATTTCCAGATCCCAGAGAAATCCAGAATTTTGTAACCTCCACAAACGTTCCTATAGGAAATTAATCCCCTGTAGGGCAGTCAGGGCAGTCTGAGGATGCTGTTCCCCCAAGCACAAGCTGCTCAACCCTGCTGCTGTACAAAGATTTGAATTTTTTAACCTATTTTTTTTCAATATGCCCCAGCATGGCCTCACTGTACAAGTCAGCCACGGAGCACAGTTGTGCTTGGGGATGAGCGCAGCCCGGAATGAGACATTTCAATCCACCTCATTTTGTCACGAGTCAGCAGTTTCAGGTCACACATTTGATCAAAGCCAAAACAATCAGAAGTTACTTTTAATCATTGAGCCTTATTACTGCCTTGATTACAACGTCTCCATTTCATGTGTGGTAAAAGCCACATAAAACAGGCTGCATATGTAAGTATATATTAGGAGAGGAGGCTTTTGGTGTAATAGCCAATGAATAGGAGGAAACCAATTTCACTGTGCCCTCCTAATTGGACATGCAGACAGCATGTCTTGATTTTTAACTTCAACTGAATTCCCCTTTATTTCCCAGTTTAAGAGTGGCCCAGTAATAACAGCACCGAACACGAGCTGGGGGAGAGGAGGGCAGGGGGAGAGGCTCGGAGCCACAGTGCTCGCTCCTGTGACCGTCTGCTTTTGACTCCTGCTCTGAACAGAGGGAGCACAGGGGCAATAATGGGGTGAAGGAAAGCTGGTGCCAATGGGATCATGGAGGAACTTGGCTGTGATCACATACAAGAAGGTAATGGAGAAGACCAGCAGCCCAGGAGATGCTCCCAGCAGGCATCAGGCAGGAAGTGGCACGGCCATGCTTGTGTTTGGGGGAACAGCATCCTCAACTTCGCTGCCTACTGCTGTATTTCCCCTCCTGCCTGGGCTTTGTCTCTAGCTGGAGGATGATGCAGTGGGGGAGAGGTGGCCAAAAATCCTGCTGTGCCCATCCTGCCCCCCACACAGGGGATGACACGAAGATGCTCCAGAGTCTTGACCCTACGGCATGATGCTGACTTGGCATTAATGGGGTGCTGCTCCAGCAGATCAATTAACAGCGTGAGCATCCTGAATCACTGCAGTGAAAGCCAGGAGTTTGTAAGATTCACTCCCAAATACAACTAGTACTTGGCACAGTGAACCCTTATGTATTCTCTCTCACTGCTCTCTTGTTTCGGGGCAGCCTGGACTGTGACCACCCAGATTTATCTGTGACTTTTCCTCCTCCTCCTCATAATAAAGAACATTTCTCCATGTGTTCAATCTGGTGGTGATATGCAAGGAAATAAAACCTCTCCCACAAACCTTCCCAATGCCTCTGCTGGTTTGTCAGTGGCTCAGGTACAAAATTCAGTCAGTAAGACATGGAGATGAGCAGCAATTTCAGAAACCAATTGCTGAATTTTGGGGACACTGCTGACCACTCTGGGCAGAGGCAAAACATGAACCAAACAGGACCAACCCTCTCCCCTTGTTGCAGCTCATCACGTTTCCTGCTGACATCTGCAGCAAGAGATGTGGAAACACACAAGTAGAGACCTGCAGACTGAGAGGGCTCAGAGACATTAACCCCACACACTCATCTTTGGAGATTTCAGCCCGCAATGGAGGAGGTGAATTGCAGTCACAGGATCCGCAGCCACTACGCCTGGTTATCTGCCAATCCAAATTCCTTCAGGAGTCCTTCAGGTCATAGGGAATAGCCTGGAATAAACCCCCACACTCCCAAATCCTGAGCACTCTGGGGACACCCACGGCACACTGAAGGTGCGCTCTTCACTCCTGTTCGAAACAGGAGAGATTTCTAGCAGGTTTATGAAGATAAACCCCATTGCTGACAGCCCAGGAGCTCCCTGAAGTCCAGGCAAAGATTTTGGCAGCAGTGTTTTGGCAGCTGCACCACCAGAAAGGCAGATGTGCCACCACTGCCCTCTGCTGCAGTGGCCCTGGGCTGTCCCACCTCACCTGGGGGGGGCACGATGTAAGATGCTACAGCTCCTTAATTACAAAAACATTCTATACTGCCTGCCCTGACACCCAAATACCTCGTGCTCTTGATCATCTTTTTCCCCCACCCCATCAAGTCACCCCCCCTGCATACCTGGCTTAGGGTGTAAGGTTTTTCTGTATCCTCACATATCCAAAGTTTCTAGTTTGGAAAACTTCAAGTTTTAAGGTGCATTTAAAAAAAAAAGCCAAAACCCAACCCCAAAACTGCTTAAAGACTGGTTTAAACATCAGTAAACAGCGACCTGATTTATGGTGTATTGGAGGGGAGGACTTTTCCTTTCACATAATCCCTCACAGACAAAGCAAACGATCAAAAAGGCTGCAAAAAATCCTTGTTTTGCAACAATGGGAGGAGTTTAATGAGGAAAATAAAAATTGTGGGTCATGCGTCCGCATCAGCCTGTTGCCACACACTTCTTACTCCTTTTTCCTTTGAGTAATACACTGCAGATGACAGATTGTAGCAACAAGTGCATTTGTAATATCCTTAGTGAAAAATACAATTAATACCATCTGAAGAAGTTCCATTTTGTGCTGTTAGGAGACCATTTCAACACTTATTCTGTCAATCTGGCAATTACTCACTGCAGCTTCTTTAAAATAATTAGTGACTCTTGTAACCTGTTCTCATCAAGTGAAATGCAGAACTGAATGTACATCCTGCTTCTCTTCCCTGATCCTGGCAACTGTCACTGTGTCTGTACAGGTCTTTTGTGACCAGAAAAGGTATAGGCTGCCTACCAGAACCTGACCTGTGATACAAAGTCCTTCTCTAGTCTTTCACCTCTGGGGATAAAGCACAGGACATGGGAAAAAGCCCTCAGGGCTCCCACAGCTGCAAAGCAATGCAGAACCATCAGCCTCGACACCAAAAACCTCCTGATGGCACAAAAGCATCATATAGGATGCTCTTAGGACCATGCCTGTATCAGCTAAAACTGTTTTAGGTGACTGGACAGTCACTGGAATACTCTTTAATGTTCATCCATCACATACGCAGCAATGCTAAGCAAACCCCATGAGAAGTACAAGCACACTAAGTGAAGCAACACCTCATTAATTGCACACCAGATCTCTCTCTCTCTCTCTCTCCCTTCCCTCTCTTCTTCCCCACCTCCCCTCTTCTTTCTTCACTTTGCTCTTTTTAAGCAGTTCCTGCTGTGCTGGAGTCCCCTGGAAACCGCTCAGTGGGAAGAGGCCAACCTGCTGCTTCCGAGGTTGATGGGTTACCTGTAGCAGCAAGAAGACTCGTTTCCTTAGTCACAGCAAGATGGAGACTCAGACATGGTTTCTTTTCCCCAAGGAGAGCAGAGAAGACTTTCAGACAGCAAAAAAGGTGAACTTTTATTTGATTGCACAGTCCCAAGTCCCTGGAAAGGCTTGCAGTGCATCCATCCCCCAAAATAAAAGGCTGAGGTATTTTGATCAGACACCTGTACTTTTAACATACTTGTTTTAAGGTGTCTTTAGGTAGTGAAAGCTTTCTGGAACAAAATCCTTTGCTGTTGAGTGCACTGTCAGTGCAGGAGACGACGAACAACATGGGGTTCTACTTGACACACTTGAGGTCCTACCTGCAAAACACAACCCCCTAACTTCTGAGTAGCAAGAGACAAACTCACCTGTCGTCTCATCTGTTTAAAACCAAAGTTAATTGCAAGGGCCTTGATAGCATGTAGTTTGTTACTCATTCATCACCTGCTGCTTGATCTGGAGTATTCTGGTGAGGCTGTGCTATCAGGAACGTACCTTTTCCCAACCTGCTGGGCAGAGACAGGTAAACATGCAACACAGGCATAAAGAAAAAAAAAGAAAGAGGATTTCTGCAGCACAGAAGCTACTCAAACAGACCCCCCTCCCCCCAGACACAGGACGTGAATAACCACCACCACCACGGAACAGTAATTTCAAAATTTGGGTTTTTTTCCTATTTGGAACAAGTCCAGCTCCCCCTGATTCCAAACTCAAAGCAGTACCAGTGTCTCACATGGGGAATTCCCAGCAGGGCAGCCCTGCACTGGGAAGCCCTGGCAGCCCCAGCCCCCTTAGCAGCCCCAGCTTTGGGGCACGCTGCCCAGCAAGCAGCCAGGAGCTGAGGTTTTCCCCTGCAACTGCCCAGAATCAAAACAAGCTTTGGACAGAAAACTTGTTTCAGTGGTGGTGGCATGTCACCAAAAATCTGGAAGTGTCTCAGCCACCACTTTCTGAGCAGAAAATACTAATAATTTACTCATCAGCAACAAAAAAAACCACCCCTTTATGTTTGGATACCCCAAACTTCAGTATTTGTCAGTAACACTTTCTCAGTATCAGGACTGTAGTAACGAGATAATGTCATCTAATAACTCAGGACAGAAGATCACCCATCAGAAGATCACTCAAGGCTGAGCAGGGAGCTCAGGACCAGCCCAAACACTCGTCCCAGCCCCAGACTGGTCCCAGGACAGCACACTCATTCTCCACGGGAACAGCAAATACAATTAAAAACCCCATTTTTTTTCCAAAATGTCACCATAAAATAAAGTGCAGAGTGTTAAGTCAGATTACACATGGTTCAACCTCACACTGATGGTCCAGGCTAAAGTCAGCCCAGTTTTGCTGGCAGCAATTACAAGCATTTCTTCAATGATGCAGTAAGCACACACCACCACTGTCATTCAATTAAACAATGTATAGATGCTTTGATCATCATCAACAGCAGGGAAGGCAAAAGGAAGCTTGAGCAAGTATTTTTACCTGACCTTTCAATGCAAATGTCACCTGGCTAAAGAAGGGACTCCTCCTTCAGCCACAGGCAAATAAAACATCTCCCTCAAAAGCAACAGTGCAGGGCTTTCAGACAGGATACCAAGGGGATTCAACTCCCCCATGGGGCTGATGGGCACTCAGCCCTGGGAGCACCACATCCCTGGGAGCACCTCATCCCCCAGAGCACAAGCAGGCCCTGCGCTGTTCTGGGCTGACCAACCTCCTCTCCCTCTCCTCACTGTCTCAACGCTGAAAGGGAACATTTCTGAAGTTTCAAGTAGGTGTAAAGAGAAAATCATCTGCCCCTCACCTGGGGAACACTACCTACGCCTTGGAAGAGCTCTACGTGGCAGTTTAAGTTTCTGAGGGCAGAATTTACACTGGAGGAAAAACAAAACCCACACACACACCTTAAACCAACTTTGTGACTTTTATTGATGGGCGACGACTTTATACTTCTAGATATCACTAAACTGTGTACAATTAGGAACTCAACATTATAGGAGAGCAGACAGCAAAATTAAACAAAGCAGACTTAAAGAAATATCAATCTTAATTATTTTGCCCATTTTTTTTTTTTAAAATTTCATGTACACAGAAGCATAAATGCAGTTTGAAATTTCTTAATAGCAATAAAGTTACAATCACCCATCTATATAGACTAACATCTTAACTCCAAATATTTGATCTGCAATGTGTACTTAAGCAGTTTCTCATCACACAATTATTAAAATGTGTCCTCCCATTAGGAACCAGCAACTCTTGCCTTGTTTCTTTTTTTTTTTTTTTGAAGCACATAGGACCATCTCCACCTCAGACACATCGGCTCATTGTTTTTTTTTTAAACCACTTATCAAAAAACTATTGGGGAAGCTGAGAGCGCTTTTTCTCTTTTTTTTTTTTTAATTTTTTTTTTAGATTTTTTTTTTTTTTTTTTTTTTACTTAAGTAAAGATAAAACATTTTTCACAGAAATCTACAAGTTCTGTTGCTGGTGCAGGGTTTTCTTTTACTACGCAATTAGAAAGTGGGAATCAAATGCAAATCCCCTTTTATTATCTTAGGATTCAGCATTAACTCAGATTAATTTTGTTTTGTATTTTTGTGATTCACGAGACTTGAGTCTTTCAACCAAGTGACTTCATTCTGCCAAGTCAAAAAGTCAACACAAACTATGTTGTGCACAAACCCCAAGGTAGTTTTCCTTTATCACTCTATCCCATAGTTGCAAGGGAAAACAAGGAGAAAAATAAAAAGAAAAATTAAAAAAAAAAAAAAAAAAAAAAAGGAAAGAAAATATTCACTCAAAAGAGCATTTACAGGAGAGAGGGAAAAAAAAAGTTAGTGATAGTTGGCGTTCTACAAAGCAGGTATCTTGCACACACAGCGTAAGAGGGAGAAGGTTCACAGCAGGTCAACTCGGCGGTAGTACAGGAGGTAGGCTGTGCGTTCTGCAGACGGCTTCACCACCTGGTACTGATTTATCACTTTGACTGCCTGGTCATCGATGCGTAACCAGCCGTTTAAACCGATTTGGAAGACGTCCGTAGTGTAATGGCCACCAGTTGCGCTGTTTCCATGATGATAGACAACTGCAAAGAGAAAGTCATGACGCTCTTATACATTATATATGGATGTAAATGTCCAGTGAAAAACTAAACCAAGGAAACAATTGTCACATACTGCCTTCTTCCAAGACTTGTTAAGCATTTAGTGCTTGTTTGCTTCATTTGACACCGAACATTGGCTGATGCCTCCAATTCTAAACTTCCACAAGTGACCACAGTATTCATTGGGAGGGAGATCTTACTCAAACCTTTAGAGCCGTCCCTGCCAAACCTAAATTTAGCTCTTTATGTCTACATTACCTTAAAAAAAATGCAATACACCTTGCAGAATCAGTAGTGTTTCTCCAGCATACCAAATCTCATGATTCTAAATGGGTGTCGAAGTAAACTCTGAATTAAAAGCATCCAGGTTCGTTTTAGAACGGTCCTACAGGATTTCCCAGGACGTATTTGCCTCATCAAGGCTATCTGCAACTGATGCAGCATGCCCATCAGACCTCCCCAGAGGTACCACCACGCTCAGAGTGAGGCACTCCGAGCTAGCCAGTTGCTCTGCCTCCTGATAAGATGTTTCATCTCTCCTTGTAGAAACCTAACCTGAAACTTCATGCAGAGCTCTCTGTGCTCAACGTGACAACTGCCTCCCAAAGGAAGAGATCTTTTATGTATGGAATTCTAAGGATGTGTACAAGAAATTACATTTCAATTCCTGGGAACACACAAACCCTAGGCATATGTTTAAGAATAAATACAAAAATTGCTGTTATTTGACACAAGTGCACAAGAATACAATTATGAAGTTGCTTACACTACTTCAGATTAGGGGCACACATCAAGCTTACTCAGATTTTTTTCACACCTCTATGAAAATAAACACTTTAGGATAATAAGCAAAGCAAGAAGGCTGAATATATGACACCTGCACATCCTGAGGAATTTAAGAAATATAAGGTTCAACTTGAACTACTGATGTTCTAAAATTTATTGTTAGATAATTAGGCAAATCCTGGATGATATCCAAAATGTACTTCTTCCAAAGCTTATTTAACTCACCTAGCAAGGTCAGTTTCTGGGGCTGAGAAGTCCCAGACTGACAGAACTATTGTACTTTTCCACAGAAAGTCAGAAAAAAATCAGAGTTGTAACATATTTTCCTCAAGCCACCTTAAATATGCTGTCTAAACTCGTCCTGTGAAAACCACTATCAATTAAAAAACTAAATAAATTAAAATTACACTACCAGAAACAATCCTGAATTTCCACAAGAGACAGGTATGTTATTTCCTTGTGTAACCTCAGCGGTCACAACACTGGATCCAAACCACCAAGTCACATAAGGCCACCAGTACTGGCAGAGATCTGGTGACGTAGAAGTTAAGACCTCCGGTTCTCCAGTTTATTACATTCTCCTGACGCCAACATAAATGAGCAGGTGCAAATCCTAAACTGTGTAGGAGTTTTAAACTTCAGGAAATTCATTGCTGCCCAGAGATATTTTTTTTTTAAAATCATTATTTTTTAATATTAAAATGCTGCTTCTGAATTCTTATATGAGCTTCCAAGGTTAACCACGACTTTAGGTATTTTGTATACATCGCAGATGCTCTTCTAAACACCACTTCCTCACACAAAAAATCAGCAAGTCCTCCAAGTTAAACTTTTCCCCCTACAATATGCTATTCATGGCCTGCCAGCAATAGTCATCTTGAGGGTTCAAAAGGGATGCAAAGCCAGTTTTCAAGCAGCTATTTCAAAAGACATTTGGAACATTATTCTGAGGATATGTGGTGTCTTTTAGGCACAGTTATGTTACAGCTGTACTGCAGCTTCTGCTGGATCCATTACAGAACTCTGGTTCAAGCTGGATCAGTCAAATATATAAATACAAAGCAATACAGGAGCTAAATCCAAGTATCTGACACCCACAAGTTACTTCAGTTTGATTTTAGAGAAAAATGTTTTATATAATCCAGGAAACTCCAGTGTTTCTAGAATTCTATATGCAGAGTTTGTATTTTGTACAGGGACTAGAGGCATATAGAGAAAATACCTGCAAAGAGCCGGTAGGTTCTTTGGCCTTTAAAAATTTTACTTTTCACACCAGGAGATAGTAGCTCTGGAGGAAGAAAAAAAAAAGTCACAAAGGTAATAATTAGCAAATTTAGAAATTGAATTTCAAAGGGATCAATTATTTATAAGAGAAACACACACTACCATAATTTAATTAAAATGCCTTTTGCAGCCTTTAAAGAATGGTCAAGGTTCTGATAACTCTACAAATGTCGGTGGCAGCAAATTGAAAGTTTAACACTACCACCAAAAAAAACCCCACTGAAGTAAAAAGAAAAAAAATGAGGGATATAGAAATCAGACTGTTAATTCCTCTTCCTGGCATTCCTGCTGTCAGACATTGACAAGAATTAAATTCAGATTCTAAGACATACTACAAGCAGCTTTGCCAGTCAAGGCAAATGGAACAAGTTCTACAAATATCCATTCTTTAAAAGAATTTTTAAAATAAAGTATTAAGTAAAATAAATATAGTCTCTGACAAAGTATGTATTTCCAAAGAAAAACCCCAAACAAGAGACTCCCAGAAAGATGTTAATCCAAATTGCTACGTTTCTAGACAACAACAGAGAGAACGTTGTGCACAAAGATGGGAGCAAAGAAGAAAACAGACACAAACATATCCCCAGGAAACATAGCATTATCCTTCCCTAAAGATAAGATTCTGGTCAAAAATCTTTACCTTTACTAATTTCCAGATCAACAGGATACTCAATATTCTTGATAAGCTTCTGACATCCACCAGTCTTCTCATATACAAACCTCTTGAGGTGTAAAACAAGGACAGGGGGAGTTCTTCTAGTGTCACTCTTCGACTGATCTCCACCTAAAACACGTAGAACAAAGATGAAGAGAAACTGCAAATTTTTTTGTCAACTGCTCAAGATTACTCCTTTACAAGAGGAATAAGTGTTTAATTTTAAATAAAAATTATTTGGGATTGACCAGAAGATAATGCTGTACAAGAAGTCCTGGAAGAATAAAGTGAGCTGTTATACATGTTACCTAAAATGAGTAAGACATCACGATCAGTTGTTATGGAAGAGATCAGTAATTAAAGGTTTTTCTTTCTAAGAAAAGTACACTAAGTTCTTTAAAAGCTTATGAAAAAAAATTCAAGGAGTAAAAAAAAAAGTTATACCCTCACCTTTTTCTACTAAATACTGATTTTTATACAATTATAACCAAACAATCTGCCAAGCTGTATCTGAAAATCTGACACTGAACTCAGAATTGCAGAGCAAAAATATTTTGCCTTCCTAGAAATAAGGAGAAAAACATTTCTGAAAGTAACAGCTTTGGGTTTTGCTTCTTTGGTTTTATTGAGAAAAAGCTCTTTATTGTAAATTGTCAGCATATTATTTTTCAAAAGAGCCTGATTCTTCTAGAACCTATAAAGTTTGGAATAGAGAGACTCATGAGGAAAAACTATTATCTCTTTCCAAGTTTGAAAAGTAAAACTTCTTGGGATGCTGATGCAAGCAGATTTTATAGAACACTTTATTTTCAGCTGATCCAATTTACAAGAAGTAATTCTACATTTGAAGAAGAAACATTCAGTTTATAAACTGTGTAAAATTTCACCTGCATCTTTAGGGTTTAAAATATGCTTTTCTGCATCCAAAACCCATCAACCCTCTGGCAGCAGCTTCACTGGGCACAGAGAGGAGATTTTGTGTTTTGGAACATATGTAATAGTGTTTGAGTAACTATTTGTAAAGCAAGAGTAGTATAAAAGTCCTTTTAAAAAGTTTTAGCATTTGACTGTAAAAATGGGTCAAGAGAACTCACCTCTTGCTTGGTTTTTGTGGTATAGCCCTGGACAGACTCTCTTGCCACCAAACTTTCCAAGGCATCCTGAACCGTGCGTATCTTGTCTGACTGGATATCCAGTTGCAGGGTGAAGAAAGGCTGAAGTGTAGCAGACTCCTTAGAACTCTGCTGGTAAACAACCGACCTACAGAAACCAAAATGTTAAAATGTAATAAAATAGAGTAATTTTCAACCATGTAGAATCTCCATGAACAAACTGAAGTCTTCATTAGTAACTGGATTTATAGTTATTTCAAGACAACACACAGAAATACAAAGCTTAAGCATAAATTTAAACGATCTGAATCCATTTGACTGTAATTTAAATGATTTTCACACCCACTTAAAAGTATACTGAGTGGGGGAACGTTTGAATTGTTTTAGTTCTATAAGGATTAAAAATGTAACTGGATAAACATCAAAATATTGAAATTTTGATAATTCATCTTTGAATTATTTTTCCATTGAATGCTTTGAAATTAGGCTTTCCAAAAGATCTTCAAAAGTGCAAAACACTAGTGATTATCTAACTGCATGTTCTATTGTAAAAATTACAACTGAGTCCAGATTCTCCAATAAAAATATAGTCACTTCACCAAGACCAATTTCACAGTGACTTTACATTGTTTGCTTAAATCTTTCCATAGGAAGATTGGCATTTCCTTTTCTTCCCATCAGTTTCTCTGTCCAGCCTTTGTTCATGTACTCCTCTGTGCATAAATTGGGAGTCTTTCAGACACCGGCAGCAGTAACAACCTAGGGCATGAGAACACATTTCCTGGTCCTTTGGGTTTTATTTCTGTTTGAAGCATATTCAGTTGCAGCTGTTATGTAGCCTGGCTTGGTGTGCATTGCTTTGTGCAATGGGATCAGACCCTCTTCAGCCACAACATCACTATATTAAGTGGATTTTTCCTGATTTAAATGTTTCTGAAGTTTTGTTTAAAACTTGAACCTGTCAAACATGGCTCAAGAGTATTTTTTATTGTTTTGAAAGCAGAACAATCCCCAGCTGCTACAAAAACATGCATTGTTGCACTTGTTACAGTGCCTTACAAGGCTTGAAAGTAGTAAGACAATTAATCCAGCTTTAATCCATGTAACAGTGCTGAAATTTCTCCAGGTCATGTCTGAAATGGTAACACACAGGCTTACTGCCTGTACTGCAAACTTCTACCAAAAGAGCCCCTTTGAGTCAGGCAAAGCCTGAAGCACCAGGAGAGAGCCAATGCATCTTTATATTGGCAAATATATAGCCTTTGGAGGAAAGGGAGAGTATGAAGAACAGCAGCATCTTTATTTCAGTTTAACACTTCCTCCTTGGCTATATTTAAAGACAAAACCTTCAACACATGGCAAGCAGAGTGTTTCAACAAACAAACAAACCCTTCACTGTGGAAGCCTTGCTGGTTTTGGATACACTTCCGAAACCCTTTTTAAGCTAACCATTATTTAGTGCAATAGCTAACAGAAAAACACTAACAACTCTGACTGTTTCCAAGTCCATATATTAAGGATTTAATTAACAATACAAATAACATTCTGAAAAGATAATAAGGAAAAATATTTACAAAATTTTAAGAAATTAAATTGTAACGTTTCTTCATTAAGATGCAGAACCTGGTTTGACAGCAAAACCTTTGCTGTCCTGTGATTTTCTATGGTATCACTTAGAATAATTACAGATTTCAGTTGGTCAAGGGAAAATGCAACATTTTCAATGAATAATTACTCTAGGGTCCTGTAAGAGCTGTACAGTAAGAATGCTTCAGGAAAACAGGCACTGCCCATTGTTGCAGTTTAAGCAGAGTAGCAAAGTCACTGATTGTTTTTTTTAAAGTAAGAGTGCATTCAAAGGGAAAAGCTGGTGCTACTAATGGAACTGTGTAGCTGATTTCTGCCTGGCTGGTGAGCTAGCTTATGCAACCACCATTTGAAATGCATACAAGCTGGAAGTCAAAAGTCCTGCACATGAACAAAGTAGATCATGATAGGACCGCGTATCTTTGTACTCCCACATTTCAATCTCACACAGCTTAAGACCTTCTGGATTTTGCTTTGGGTTTTTTTTCTTGCCTCAATAGCATTTAATAGACAATTAAAGCCTCAAGGGGACAGTCTAAAGTTTCCCAAGCCAAAGGATGCCAGTTCAAACTATGTTTTCCTAGTTGCTTTTCCCATTTCATTTGTCCAATTTCTGATGCTTTCATTTGGTGGACTCCTACTGGCAGTTGTGTTCAATCCTTCCTATCTCCACCCTCAGCCTCAGAAGATGAAGTTTTCCAACATCACAACTTAGGATTCTGTTTTTGCAGTAAACCGTGTGGCCTGGTTTGGAGGCTAAATAACGTGGGTGTGGTGAGGGCAGACAACAGATGTTGGATTAGACACCTTGTGGTTCTGCTGCTCAGTACAATTTTTTGCCTTTTTTCACTATTACCTTTGCTTTTCATCATTTTCTGTGGAATTTACAGAAGGCAGCTTTCTCTTGGTATTCTTAATTTAAAAACTAATGGAATAATGTAGAGAACTAAACAGTTCTGACCACGATAAACACACGAAGGATACTAACAATACCTTGGGTATGCTGTCCAACATACCATCAATGTGGAATTTCATCAATCCATACAAACATCTGCCTGCCAATTTCTATGGAAAATATATTTTTATTTGCCAGGTGTCTGACTCAAATCCCAGAAGAATCATTTCAGTGCATTTCACAGGCAGGAGGCACTGGCCCACATTATTCACACCTCTAGCCTGAATGCCTGGCAACGCAGGGAGTCAAACACTAGCAATTAAGTGTCTGTCTCCAATTTAAAAATAATTCTTCAAGTCTAGCATTTTTGTTTTGGAGTATGTTTTTAGCAATGTTTACCTTGCTTTCATTTTAAATTATACATTTCTCCCAACAAGTCATGAGGCTTCCTTTCCAAAAAATATTCTGTCAGTAACTTCTTTCTGCCTTCATCTGGTATCAGACCTGAATATAAGTCATGTCCCACATCCTTCTCATTTCTGTAACATCTTCTAGGCTACTTACATTTTTAAAACTTCTTTTGCTTTGAACATTTGTTAACTATTACACAAAACTTTCCTGCCTCTGGGAAGCATAAGACTATAAATGGAAAGGTTGTAATTTTTTTAAATTTTGTTTTTTTTCCTGACCAGATTTAACTCACTGTCCCTTAGTATCTTTATTTACAAAATGAGTAAAGTCATTCTGAGGTCACAAAAATTAGGTAGCTCTAAAGTTCTTTGGAATTCTTTAGACATTAATATACCAATCGTATGTATTTCAAACCCCTTCTCTATAAGCAATTCAGGGCTTTGGTTCTCTAAACACTCTGCTCTTTTAAAACAACTAAAAGGGTTTGGACTCCACAGGAAGTCACAGAGTCATTTGATCACTGATCAATCTTCTGATCATTCTAGTCCAGCTTCTGAACTCTCTCTCACACAACAAATGCTTCGTGGTAGAATGCTCTCCTGGCCTGAACAACCTGTGTAACTGCTTCTTCCATCCTACTATCCTAAGAATGGTGAAAAATAGAGAAAACAAAGCAGAGGAAAAAGACATCTGTAAAGACAAAGCAGCCTACAGGCTCAGCAACTTATGAAAAAGTACCATACCTTATATGACCACCAAAAATATCAGTAATTGGAGTCTGAACAAAGTCAGCCTGTCGAGTGACTGATGATTTGTTGCGAGGTCCCACTTGCTCCCACTCATCCTCACTGCCTTCTCCTTGTTCATCCTGCTCCTCTTCTTCATGAAGAGTCTGAGCCTCAGGGCCATTGGAAACTGAGAGTTCTTAAGTGAAAAAGAAAATAAAAATCATTGGGTTTTTTCCCCCCCAAAGTAAAACATATTTAAAGATAAAGAATATGAAAGGCAAAAAATCCAAACTAAGTAATTTTCAGAAGATGAAAAACTTCCACAGATCACAGATTTAAGAAATTAAGTGAGACCAAGTCTATTCCAAGCTCATTCACAGCTGGACACCTCTGTGTATTAACAGAATGCAGCTCGCTGATGACTATATGTAAACAGATGTAGTTTTCTAGCAAAGTTTGATATATTTTTAGTAGTAAATTTATGGGATAGAAAATTAGAAAGTCAAGTGTTATTCTGGAAACATAATTATGCCATTATTAAATACAACTCCTTTTCTGCACAGATATTTTACAGGGAACCCAAGGCTCAGCAAATATTTTCTCTGCAAGTGCCAAAGTCAGGAGGGCTATAAACTGCACACAGCTAAAGAACAAAATATGGAATGATCACTTTGCATCATAGAAAATTTACCTGAGTAATTGGATAACTAGTGATCTTAATCCTATATGTGGCTAATATTTGGCTAAGACTAACAGTGTTTTGTTTCATTTTTAACAGGGGACCCAAACATAAGGCACTGTAAAATAAAATGTCATTTTACTCTGCAAACAAATTCTAATACTTCTTCCAAAGAAAATTTTTCTTTAACCTTGTCAGTAAGAATATGAAAATAATTTACTTTGTTCTGCTTTTATATTGGGCATAAGTTAATCTTTAGTCTAGAAGTTTCCACTTAAAAAAATTTATCTTCATCAACAGTGGTTTAAAGATGAGTGACAAAACACACTGCTGTGTTTCTGAACTAGTGTGGAGAGAGCCACCCCCCTGTAAACAACTGATACTGCAGGTATAAACATACCTATGCTTAAGTCAATTTGAGTTAGCATCAAATACTGCTCAGTTGAGCTCAGTTAAAATTTGTAATATAGAAATTTGAGGTTTAGAGGACTGGGTATATGACTTATTATTATGGTCAGAATATTTACAGAATGATAATGCTTTTCCAAATACCCAGTAATACTTCAGACCATTTGTAAATTGGACAGAACAGACTAATTTTATCCTTTGGACAGATTTAAACAAAAGGCTGTTTGTTGATGTCTTGGAATCCCCCAAAACATAGCATTCTATCCCTATCTTAACATCTACTCCAAACATTTCTCTGTATTACAGAATCACCACCACAAAAAAAAAAAAAAGAATAATATTTGAAAGAAATTGCATTTGCTACAAAAAAACCCCAAACCCCAAACACTAACTTTCATTGTGTGGAGAGAGAAGTTTCTTTAGGGTCAGCATTTCTTCATGTAGTCCGTTGAGAATAAATCCCAAGTATTCTTCAGCATCCTCTTGCCTGCCCTGAATAAAACATTATGGGTGTTTTTCAGTTATGAAATAGATATTTTCATGGTTTTATTTTAACAGAAGGTTCATGACATGCCTTTCTCCTATTAATACAGCTATTGTACCAACTACTCAGTATCAGTAAAGTCAAGTAAAGTTTAAAGTTTACTATAACCACCCCTCATTTTTAACTAATTAAAAAAAAAAACTCTACACTTTAACTGATAATCTGCCATAAAGAGCAAATACAACATAAACTTGACTTGGATATGAGCATTTCTGCATTACTAAATTCTTTTTTTCCCTATTTCTTTTTAAAATAGTAGTAAATGTTGCTGTCAAGCCAAGGTCAAAGCAAAAGATGGCTTGAACAATTTTATTTTCTTTACATTGGAACTAAACCTGAAGTAGTATGTCTCTGTGGACCTTCAATCATTCCAAGCTGAATGCCAAGCAAAAACAAGCAACTGCTGATTTCTTAATTATAAACCAATAGGTATCTCCTTTATAAAGACATGTTGCAATTCAGTTATGATTTTTTCATTACTGTGATGTATCAAACTGCTAAACTTATTAATTAACATCTTCCTAGAATTTAAGTCCTGAGCCAGTTTAGCTTCATTATAAATGAACTATCAACTAGCTGATTTTAGCAATATTTAGGCATAGAACCTGATGTATGCCTTCACACTGCTTTGCACTGCAATTACAAATGTCACAGTTTTGTAAGTCACACCTTTTCTGACAGACTTGACTTGATAACAGTCAGAAGTCTATAGATGTAGGTAGGTTCAAAGGCAGCTCCTGGTCGGATGTCTCTGACAATTTTTTCACCTAAAGCTGCAATGCAAAGAAAAGTAGATATAAATAATAATATATATGTTGTCTTTCTACATTATACCTTTATATCCTCTTCACAAATGGCTAGATTTCAGAATCCAAAATTATTTCTGTTAATAGTTTTATTACAATTTTAGTGGCTCAAGCTCAGAATCCATAAGACAACTCCTATCTGTAAACTTTCTCTTTGTTAAAAAAACATCTTGCATCACCCTATGTAGACTTACAGATGATGTGGAAAAGTTAGTGCTCTTTTTATATAGTCAGCACTGAAGGTGAACAAGAATATCCACAGCCATTGTAAAAGAATAATTCTGGTTCTGTATCAAGTTCTGTATTTCTTTTGTATTCAAAGAACACTTCATTAAATCTTTGGTATATTTGTAATTCTAATAGAGTGTTATTCCTCATTGTGGGGAAAAACACAAGCAAAATACTGCTTGACAGAATGTTCAATCTGATGGCAATACAAGGCCTCAGAAACTGTATCTGAAAACCACACAACACAATGGAGTGACCTAGAAGTGTAAGGAGTTGCATAAGACAGTAAGATTTGTTTTACAGAAATAAAACTTAAGCAGCAAACCACAGAAATGTCTGACCTGTTTGGAAATCACTGGAACAACCAGCTCCTCATGGTATTTTCTTGTAATGTTACACAAACACATTCCTGAATTTATTTTTTTTTAATTTCTGTAAGTTTGCATTACAACAGATGCAGTTTAGAGGTTAAAAATATGAAACTACAAGGTTTTTAATTGCATCCAAAAAAGTTCTATTCTTCCCCAGATAATCATCATTGATCCTTAACACCTATTAGCAAGAACTTCTAAAGTTTTCACACCAAAAGAGTGGATAGGATGGGGAGGAATTAAAAGCCATGATAACAGGACCCCTCCAACTCCTAGAGAGACCCTGTTATGGCCCTTTTTGTTCTCAATGAATGTGTTTAGTATTTAAGGAGAAATGAACAGAATTGAGCAAGTTGATAACCAAACTGCTGGAAATAAGTAAGGGAGGGAGCAAAATATCCCAGTGAATACCAAATGATTGTTAGAAGTGCATGTTCTTGGGTATCTTAACAAGCTAACCCTCAGCAAAAGCTATTCTCATTGCATTTGTATGTTTGGTCTAACAAACAAAAGAAAAAATATCATGTGCAACAGCTGTGACTTCCTGACATGAATCACCAGTAAGGATAAGCTTAACACTGACAGGAAAACCACAGCAAGCCTTTTAAGGCAACAAGAAGTCTCCCCAAAAGCTATGACACGGATGAAGCACCAGTATTTAAAGGTCTTAGGCATATCACATAATGCAGATCCTTACCCCAAACCATCTTATCATGTTTTTAAGCCTTTCTGCCAGCTATTCCCACTCACCTTGTTTTGCTTTAGGAGGTACAGGCATATTAGTGAACTCATTCATTAAACGAACACTGAAACAGAATGGAAGGAACAACTAGACATGAGCAGCAAGTTAAGATTCAGGACAAATAATAAAATTAAATCATTACTAATGCTGACTGCCAAAAAAATCAAATCAAAGACTATCATCATGATTAAAGTTCAGACAAAAATTCACCTGATCATTGCTAATGAAACTGAGGTGTTAGGTTAGTTCTTGCAGGTCTCATGGTTCACTCTGCATATTAAACACTATTTAAAGCTGATACTCCTCAGGCAACAGGAAGTATCTTCTTGGACTAGTCAAGCCATTGTAAAATACCTCCTTCATCATAAAAGCCACATACCACCAAAAACCCCACACAAAAAGACTTCTGCAGAAGTATCAACCTTCAACACTGTCAGTAAAGGAGTATTTGTTAGATACTTCTGAATGAGCTTTGTAAGATCAGAGACTTTTTAATTCTTTTTTTTAACAAGGTACTTACAAACTGTCTATCATTGGTGTTGAGGTACACGGCCGCTGGGATTTTGAATACATTGGAATGGACTTCATTAAATGATACATTGGAGGGCAAGCAACCAAGGCTTGCAGGGTCTATGCAGTGGCATTAAGGAAATACTCAGAAAATTACAAGTATTTGAAATTCTATGCAAAACAAAACAAACTCTTTATTACATACAGCAACGCAGTAACTAAACTGGAATAGATGGATGGATTTTTATCACATTAATAATGTACAGAAGTTCTACTCAAACCCTTTGTAACATGCAGTGTTTTCACTGACATTTTAATAATGTCAGAACCTTTTAATTAAAAGGGGAAGAAAATATTCAGTCTAAGAGTAGGTGAGGAAAAGATCTTTCACAGGATAGAGTTTTTTTTTTTTTTACAATTAACAATTTGAAAATTGGCAAGTAATAACCTGTAACATGTTTTCTGAAAAGAATGGAAGAAGCCAGATGACAGACTTCAAGTTAGAAGTGATGATTCAGCCCCATAATCAAACCAAAACACAAAACCCTGTGTGACGTGAAACATTCTGTAGTATAAAAAAAAAAAGAATCTGGAGTAACTGGCAAAACTACAGTGTATCATGGGAAAAAATACTTTAAAACATCAAAATCCACACTACCTGGAGAGAACAGAACAAAGGAGAGGTATTAAAAGTCTGGAGGGGCAGGGAAACAACAAAAGGCAGCGACCTTAACAGGTAGAGAGAGGTGTTAACTTGATCCCTACAGTGTGCAAAAATTGACTAAAGAATTCCCAGGTAATATTTTAAGAATGAAAAATGGGAGCTAATACATATGATCAGACAAGGTAACCAGCAGAAGTGGCTAAGTAAGATAAAAGCTCACAGGTTAAAGCAGAATGCCTGGTCTGGACATGGTTTATTGGGTTCTGCAGTGATCAGTCTTGAAATTAGTGCTTTTCACTAGCAGTAGGAACAGTTAAATAGAAACATCCTGTCACTTACAAAGAGCCACCACTAAGACAGGAGATACAAATATGAGTAAACATAACTAGAAATAACAAGAAGGTTTCCAGTCAGGAGAAAGTTACAGCTCTGAAATATTTTGACAGAGCAAAGAGAGACAAACTGTGAATAGGATTGTGCAACCAGCTGCAAGGGAACCCTGGACACCAGGTTCAATGATCCAAAATACCCCTGGATTTCTATACACTACCCTGGAAACACTTGAACCGCAGTAGCAGGATATGGAAAGACAAACACTTCTATAAAATACTTACCAGAATAATCCAGAAAAACTTCTGACAGATATAATATACAAAGTTTAACTTAAGTGTATTTATTTTTTGAAGGAAAGGATACAGCATTGATGTAGCACCAGTTTCCCTTGTTGATCAGCCCTCGGGGTTGCAAAGACACTGGTTTATGTATTAGTCTTACATTTTCCAGTATTTCTGTAGAATGAGAAACAGTACATTGAACATCAACAAACTGCACATGCTAGCCATCAAAACAAGTATCTGCTGACAAATTACAAACCAATTCAAAGCAATTAACAAGATTCCTAGAAACTTCAGCAAACAGTTTTCACTCAGCATAAACACTGCTCCCATTTCAAATGAGACATTTCTTAACCAAGGACACTCTGGAATCTGGGTCAGGACGATGTGGATACAAAAAGTAATCACTGAAAGTCATCTCAAAACTCAGAAGACTTATTTGGTTTGGGTTTGTTTTTTGGTTGTGTGGGTTTTTTTTTTCCTAGAATCAGATTCTTTTATCCAAGCAGGTACATGTATCACAAGCCACAATCCCTTGTCACTGTTTTTATGAAGTATTTCCCAAATTCTTCAGCTTTCAAGGGCGATGAAGCTGATAACAAGGGTCTCAGTTCTCAAGTCTCAACATAAGTTATCTTACAACAGAAGTATCTTAGTGCAAACAGGTGTTAAAGTGCTGTTCTGAACAATGTTTTTATTTAGTGGTTTAAGACTTCCAAAACCTGTAAGATAACAAACAGGCTTACATAATGTAACGCCTACTGTTCGCCTGCTTTCACAAACTCCAGCAATGGCCCAAGTTTAAAACTTAGAAACCACTGCATATAAATAAGTGTCTCAGTTTATGAAACTGAGAGTAACAGGGGTGAGCTGCTCCAGGAAGTCTGACCTGTTATTTAGCACCTAAATAAAAACTGTTTAAGGAAAATACTGGATCTGGTATATTTTAAATTTGCAAAATAAGAACAAGAGGTATATAAAACAGAATAAAAAAATGCACATAAACATAGCAATTGTTTAAAGTTAAAGAAGTTATTTTTATAATAAATGTGAAGGCCTCTAATGCCCTAAAATGCTGCTCTGCATAAACTTGAAGAGTTTGAGCTGCTGCTCTCTAGGACTATCTAAACAGACAAGATAATATAGGTGGAAAAGCAGATAGGCACAAAGCAGAATTATTTCCAAACTATCTCTCTACCTCTACGATACTATTTCCTGCTCATACCACCAATTCTCACCAAATAAATACAAGCCAAAAAAAAAACCAGATCATTATTCTATCACATAAAGAACCTGACCTCTAAAAAGGCAGACAAGGAAAAAGATGTAAAAGGGAAGATGTTAGCACTTTGCACAGATAAAGATGAAAATTCTTCTGCAAGTGTTGAAATGTATTCATTAAGTTACTGATGCTCAAGTATTTCAGAATCCATCGTTAAAGCAGAAACCTTTGAACTATGTTGTGCACCCATACAAGTTTGCTGTGAATATAACTAAGCCTCATTGAAAATTAGGATAAAATAATGAAAAATACTTTTGTGTCTAACAATAACTTTTTATATAAACTATATTTCCCCCATTTTTGTATCATACTAAATAAAATTATTATTAGGACCTTTAGCATCCTCTTGTGGTCATGAAGCTGCTTTGTAAACAGTGTTTCTTTTAACATTCACATACAGCAATTACATCTAATAATGCATTTTCATCTCTCATCTAACATTTCAGAGTAACTGAAAAAACTTTTACAAGGGTATCAGACAAAAATTACACTTATAACCAGGAGAAAACTTTCCTTACATTTCAATACCTGTTATAAAGCACAAGTCACTAACCAGCAAGGTTCACATTCCCTCTGCTGGATACCCCAACTGTGATAAATGGCCCTGATTTGAAAGCACAGCTAGACAAATACTGCATTTAGAAATTTCTGTTGGCAAACAGATGTTTTACTGATGTTCATTCACCTGTTTTGGGCTTTTTTTAAGAGGTAATTCCCCAAACAGCACAAGCACAAAGTTTAACAGAAGAGAAACCACGTGGATATGGTCTCCCTACTGAAGAGATGTGCATTACAAGCTAGTGATGGAACGGTTAGTGTATTTGGCCAACACCATGTGTCACTCAGGTCTCTCACACCCCCTGTTCCACACCTCCTTGCTCCAGTGCTTACCTTGCTTTATCAGTAAGAAAATAATTTCTGATTTGTAACAGTGAAATACTATTGTTACAAATTAAACCCAGTTCTTATCCACTGCAGTCCTGGGAGAGCAGTTAATAATCTGAAGTTTTGACGTATTTGAAGTTACATCCATTATCACTCCAACAACCTCACCTGAGACAAAGTAAATCCAAATTTTCCATGTTTTCCCCAAAAAGTATCATTTTTGAGTGGTACTTTTGTTGTCTCTGCTGCACTAGTATGTTTTCCCAGAGAAACAACACCCAACAACTGGCATGTTCATCGAGTCCTCAACAGCAACAACACAATTACAGTTCTCTTCCATCTTTTCCATGTAAATTGGTACTAACACACACTGGAAATAAAACTCAGGTCTTCCTCACCTTTACTAAGGGACACCTATCAATTCCCTAGATCCTTTTATTTCCTATTACTATTACCAACCATTTGTTCTTCATACTGCATGCTTGTATTTAATTTCTGTTCTGCTGTGTCCTTCTATACTTGCATTTATTGGATTCCCCTCCTCCTAATTTAAAATCATGCCAGATTTAGTCATATCTTAAGTGTTTGTGTTCTTCAATTCATCTGAAGTTCTGCCTGCTGTAAACCAATTTTAGGTGCATTGTAAATTCCATCATCCACAATGAAAACACTGCAAGAAAACACAATTTCAAAAATCTTTTAAGATTCTCCCATGGAAATTTTCACTAAGAACAGTTAAAAGACTACTTGAAACATTATATCAAGCATTAACAACTATCAGCAGGTAATGCATCCAAGTGTAGTAACTGAAACACACAAGTGAAGCCTGAGTGTTGAACTTTTTACAAGTATGGGCTTACCTTACTGTCCTTTAGAAACAAATTGAAGTGTTTGCCCTAGCATCTAAATCAGGCTAGCATACAGTTAGTACTCTTATCTTTTTCTAAATATGCAAGTGCTGTACCTGTACTTTGCTAACATTCTGATGATACCTGTCTTGAGCTTTGCCCAATAAACACCAAGGGTTCATAGTTTGCTTCAGAAGCTCCTTTCACTTATTCACTAAAGCTCCTCACTCCACACCTCAGGCAATTCTACAATGAACTCTTCAGTAACTTTTTCCTCATTGAGGTTAACATGAAATATGTCTGCATTATTTATTTTCTAGTCCTGATCTTGCATAGCTTTCATTTAAATCTGAAGGCTAAAGAACTACAGACCTTTTGCAGGCTGAATGAAGTAGCATTAAACTAACTTCATGGTGCCTGTGAAGCACCAACCTCCTTGGAATAACTGGTGAAATTAAGGTACAAACAAGCATATTGTCCCTAAGAAAGTAACTTATTTCTTGAGTTCTGAGCAAGTTCTGAATAAAAACTATACAGAAAGGACTCAGAGCTTCAACACAAAGTCAGAAGATCTGCTAATTTTGCTCAAAATACTTTAGGTTGAGATTTTACCTTGTCTAGCACCTTATAGAACTTGTGGTCAAAAATTCTTTCCCACTAATGTGAATTGAAACTGGTGCATTCCCAGCAAATCCAACAGCAGGATCTCAACTCAGCCATACAGGAAAAAAAAAAGAACACAATCTGCAGCTACCTATGAAAGATGTCCAGGCTTGCTAGTCACCATTACACAATGACACCAGCCTAGGCAGAAGATCTGAGATGAAAGGTGTATGGAACAGAGCAAATGATCTCTCTGGAAATCAAACTGAAGCTCACCAAACACATTTGAGTGTGGGTGTATGAATAAAGCACTAATGTACCTAAATTCCTAACTATATTCCAAACAGCAGAGAGAATATTAACAAAAAGAACAGACAATGAAGAAAGTCATCTCTTTCCAGTCAGCAAAGCACTGCTGACATGGCATTCAGACCTTCAAGCAAACATTTCTTACCAAAATCAGCAGCATTTGAATAATAGGAATTGCAGCAATAGAACTCCTTCCTAATACAGCTACAATGAGATGAAACCTCCTCACTAGAAAAGAACCTGCACCAAGATTATTCCTCTACAAAACCAGGTAGCTGATAATGAAGATGAAGGTAACCCTATAAAAATTATATTGCTATTTTGATACATTAAAGACAAAATAAAAAGCTCTGCTCCCACCTGGTGGCAAAAAATAGTACAGAAACAGCAGAAGTCTAGAAAGTTAACTTGAAGTCAAAGCAACTGGACAAGTTTAACACAAAACCAAAACCCCTTTTCCACCTATGACCAACCATTCTAGCTTTACAGTTGTTACAAAATAGTTTTAAGTTAAAATTCATTTCCAAGTGACACTTTAAGATTTCAAGAGTACACATATGGGTTCACACAAACCATAATCACCTGCTTATACATAACTTTTTAATAGTCAACTGTGTTTGTGGCACCTCAGTGAAAATTACACAGAAAGACAAATTATTCTGACAACTTTCCTCTAATTTTAAGTAATGAAATCATTACTAAGGAAGGGATGAGAGGCAGCCATGTATTTCTTTCTGTGTGTTCTGAACAGAAATCACCAGGTCAGCTTCTGAGAGCAGAAAACTTTGACTTGAAGCTGTCATAACACACAAAATGCCATTGTACTTGTAAATTAGCTTGTACCATAAATAGTGGGAGTTTGCACAAGGTTTTTGACATATGGGCTTTTTCACAGATTTAAAATAATTATACTTGTTCCACCAGTTATGAACCTATGACACAAAATGAAACCAACTGGGTATTATTCTTTGTGCTTTCTAACCAAATCTGCACAAAGGATCACCTGGACATTCTAACATTTCTCACTGGAACCACAGGACCAACAGACAAAGCCTTTGTATCACACATTGCCTTCCCTAATGTACCCTCTTCTGGACACTTTCCTGCAGCTATTCCTGAATAGGCAATGGCTAGCACTGTTTCTGAATAAAATAATTTTTTTTATAATGGTTATTCTACAAATTCTGGAAGACAGTCTTCTCAAACAGCAAACCAATTAATATAAAAACTATTTCCTGAATTAGAATTTCTGGAGGCAGACCTATTGAGATGTTACACTTAAGCTACTCTAAGTGTCCAGATATTTCAGCTATGTTGGCTTAATATTCTTCTCTTCTTGCAATGGAATGCATTGAAAGATTTAGAATACTGGACAATACAACACAGTTTTCATAACACACATTTCTAACACGTTCTCCCTACTACAGTAGCACACAGCTGAATGCAACCAGCCTATTTAAAAAGTAAAGTAAAATCACAGATCACTTAAACATATTGTTTGGTAAGTCATAATAGTTTTACCACATCTGGGTTAACGACATGGTAACGTCTCACTGGCATCTTTACTCAAGGGGATACAAAATTCACTTATTTAAATTACATCTTGCATAGCAGTGTTTGACAGTCATCTTACTAAGAACACAAACAGAGGAATCTTCTCTACAATAGTGCAGCACGCTCCTGTTTACAAGCAGAGTTAATCCCCTTCCAGTGTAACATCCACTTGTGTGTATTAACTATACCTGCAATCTTTATGGCTACAGGATCCTCTGAAACTGGAACAGGTCCCTCTTTGACTTCAACCTGTTTTTCAGGGACCAGAGTAGATGTGGCAGGAGGGGTATACTTAGTCTCAACATAGACCACAGATGTGGAAGCAGAGGGCTTGGAATTGTGAAAAAGACTAGCCCACGATTTTGCAGGCTGATTAACAGGGACTGATCCTGCAACCGGGATTGTTGCCTCAGTAGTAGGTGAAGCTTCCTCAGGCTTAGCTTGGTCTGAGTCAGTGCTTTCCACAGTGTGCAATTCTACCCCATTGGCAGCTGTGTCCTCACCAGAGGATTCAAGTGTTTGTCCATTAGTAACGCCAAGATTTTCAGTAGTATCAGTACCAGCATAAGACTGTACAACAGCTGTCCTTAAAGGGCTATCTCTGCCAGTCTCTGAGGGGATGCAAAACTGTTCAGAATTAGTAACACGGCATACCTCAGGCTGCCCTGCAGTCCTGGTATTGTCTAGTGCGCTAGAAACAGAATCATCAGACACGGCTTCATTAACGAAGTCCACAGAATTGTCTGGGCTGTTGCAAGTCCTTGGTGTGACCAGGGAGGGGATGTCTCCTGCCAGTTCCGTATCCTCCGCGCTTATACTGTTCAGTCCCGAGGAATTTGCGTGGCCATTGACAAGAGCTTCCGTGGGAGCGATGCCATCATTGACATCTTCCAGGTAACTGTAGTATCCAGGAGGTCTTTTTTCTTCTTTTTACGCTCCCTTTGCCCAAGGCCTCCAGACAAGCCGTCGTTTTCAGCATTAGAACCGCTGTCCAAAGCGAGGGTTGGATCGCTGAACTGGCACTCAATGGAGTTGTAGTTTGTTTCACTGAGGCTATCATCAGGGGTCTTCTGAGCAGGTGCACAACTGAGAATGAATTCTGGAGCCTGAGGATTCAAAGTACTTGAAATACTGTAGTCAGTGTTGTTTAGTACGGATGCCTGTGTCTCAATAACTTCATTAACACCAAATTCAATTCTCTGATACTCTTCCCCTGGACAAGAGAAAGTAAACCCAAATTAGCAAACGACATCTAATCAAAACCCCACCCCAAAAAAAAGAAGAAAAACCCCCTAATTTTTCCTACAACTCAAGAAAATAAACCACATTCCTTCAACATTTAAAAAAAAAATCTTACTTTCTAATTCAATCCTGAACACCATTTTAAAATGTTATTTTCTTAAAGATAAGTGTATGATTCAGGTTTTCTTTAAACAGAGTAGGTTGTTTTCCAAATCACTGCACAATTCCTGAAAACACCACCTATTAAGAAGAACTATTACAGCCCAATGACTTAGCAATATTCTGCACTAATTACTGAATAACTGCATATAAAATATGGTGCCATATTTCATTCCATGCTGCTTTTAAATCTAGTCTTTTCCACTGACAACTACAAAATCCAAGCCTTTACCTGTTTAACTTTTAGAAGTAATTTCTCTATGTGGAGTTTGGTTTTTGAGGGTTTGCTTTGTTTTTCCTTATATGTAAAGTTTTATCATAAACATTAATAACAAAAAAAAAAATTAATAATTTGTATGGAAACACTGCAATTACAGCTTTTTAAACTGTAGGTTAGTTGATAACAATATCACAATTTCTTATTATGTGATGATATATATACATATTTATGACTGCATAAGAAATACAAGTTACATCTTAACCTAAGTCAAAAGTGGTCCACATATATAAAAGCAGCATTGAAAAATTTGTAAACAGGATTTGGTTTGGGGTTTCTTTGGTTTTGGTGGGGTTTGTTGTATTGTTATTCATCCCTTTATTTAAGCTGGAACTTTGACATTCTCTTTGCAGCAATGCTGAAAAATATCCTCATGGCAGGTTTCAGATTCACGAAATACTTTCAGTGACAAAGTACTGCAATTTCATGGAGCTTAATTAGTTTTATGATGCATGTGTGCTAAATACAAGTGAATACTTCACTTACAACTACTTCTATAAAAAGGAGACATAAAATTAATGAAAGGTAAGCTTTAGTTGCAGTAGTTTCAGTAGTTACAAGTTTTGCAGCTTTTTCTATAACCTGTAAGTTACTGTTTCAAAGACATTAGTTTCAATATTTTCTGTTACCTCAAAGATGGAGGGGGCAAATCCACCTTGTTTCAGATTTTTAAAACTGTTCCTAAAGAGCCAAACAACACCAGATACTAATTCCAAAGGATTATAAATGGATGTAACACTGGCTTTGAAAGATTTTGTGCAGCTTACATTATGTAATATGTGTCAACTGATGAAAGTTTTCAAGTATAGCACAGGCACTTGTTAAAAATATGTGGGTTTTGTTTGTTGTTAAACAAAACAAAAAAAACCCAACAGTTCCTAAGGGAAAAAAAAGTTATTCCTACACCTACAGAAATAATCTGATGGGAGGAAAGAGTCTAGTGGAGAGTATCTCGTACCATAACTGATAATGTAATTGTTCTGAAACTCTAAATATGTGCTAGAAAAGCCTGGTGAAGGTTTTTAACTTTAAAAACAAAAACCAGTGATAGAAACAAAAGCACATACTGTTTTTAATATCACATGAGGGGTAACAAAACATTCAATGTGCACTGAGGTCTGCCTTACACATGCAACACCAAAATATTATGAATTAATGAACAAAGATCAGCCTTGTATCATTTATTACATATTTTATATGGTCTGTAGTTCACACCAAATTTTGGAAGATAGCTTCATGCCAAATCACAGTATAAAAAGTAAATACAGATGTTAATTGCTCATCTCTTAATACTTTATTAGCCTGAAATGTGAACATATCTCACCTATCAACCTCACTGCCATGCTAAAGGAAACTTTAAAAAAAAGGGGGGGGGGTGGGGAAAGGCAAGTTTTCTTCACCTCTCCCCTACACCCATGAGAGCATTTTAAATACTGTGCCTGGTACTCCACTATTCCCCAACTACTCCAGCAATCCCTGACCAGCTATTGCCAACCAGAAAAGAGAGCCTAAGTTCCTTCTAAAAAAAAAAAATAATCATCAGGGAGGTGGAAAGCTGCTGCCTGATAGGCACTTATGGGGAAAAGGCAGGGACATCCTGGGGCATCCCTTGACTGCTCAGCAGCAACACTAACTGGCTACCGGTGATATGTATACGCTGGCTGACCTGTCAGGACACACAGAGCCCACAACCAGCTGCAGTTTCTTCTGCTTCCAAAGGCAGAGCAGGGGGTTTTAAGGGATATGGGACACCATCAAAGCTATCTCTCATTAGTTCATCTGCTGAAGGAGCAACTTGTTAGTTCAAGCATGAACCAAGAGCTACTTCTTTACCCTGTGTTACACAGTAAGAAGCACAAGCAACTGTTATCACCTAATACTCCTCTATCCACAGTAAGAATTAATTACTGGGCACACTTCAAGTTGCTACAAATTCAGGATAACCTGGGACTTCTGTTTCTTTTCCAAAATCACTGCTTAAAAAAACCCAATTAATTCAAAGCACAGAAAGTGGCTTCCCTTCAGGGAAGAATTAAGTCTACCACAGCTGAAAGAAAGAGCTCTCACTTCTGCCCTCCTGTCCTGCTCCTCTGCTCTCCAACAAACTTCCAACATCTATGTTACCAAAAACTAACCTAGCAAAAAAAAAACCAATCCAAGTGAGGATTTTCTCCTCTCTTTTGGGGAGCAGAAAAAGTGCATCCCTTACAATTAGGGCACAATGGTAATTTAGCTGAAGGTGCAACACACAAATCATAGGGTCAAATCTTACCAAGAGCACAACTGAAATTCTTGCACTTAACATACAAATTAGGAAGTTACATCTAAGGAATTAAATTTTACACCTTATAGCAAGATTAGGATAATAAATACAAGTATTGACTGTATAGTTAGTCTGCAGGATGACTGGTAGAAGCTCATTTGCCATTAAGATTACACTGAGTTTCCTGAAAAAAATGAGAGCTCATTTTTTTCTATTTGTTTTGACTTTCTACTTTGCTTCTGGGCATCTTTGTTTCAATCTAGTTCACAGTGCTATTTCTGAATGGACTGAAACAGATATAACTGTCATGGACAACATGACATGCATATTGAAACAAGAATCAACAGATGCTCCAAGGACAAAGTCTATGTTCAATAAGGAAAGCTGTGAATCCATAGTACTAATTAGTCTGAACAGAGTACTCCATATTAGAGCTTCAGCCGTGGCTTGATTATTCCTAGTAAGTATTAACAGATCTCCTAATTCCATAATGAAGTTAAATATTAAAGAAAATAGGGGAAAAATTAGGTGATGGGGGGTGACAACATGGTCAGTCTGTGTCATTTAATTGCAGTTATAAATATTCTGCATAAGCATCACATTCCATTTTAGTTTCCACAGCTTCTTAGGCAGCCATCACAGTGACAATGTGCATGCACAGTACAGTGCAAGCTTGTTAAAGACATTGTTCAGGCAAAACCTAATTTACTGTCATTACCTAATCTCGGGGCTGGGAGGGGTTCTCTCAAGGTCTAGGAATCATCTGAAAAACATTTGTACAAACCAACTTTCTGTATGGCTTGCAAACATTAAAATCTCAGTCTTAAAGAACAGCACTTGAATCCATAGTTAGACAGAGCCACACAGGACTGGATGCCCTTGTCATAAACAGACAATTTGTACCATATGGTCCTTTTAATGAACATTTCAAACTCCTTCTTCACAGTACTGGGGGTTCTAAACCTGGTCTTGTACTAAACAGAGCTCCTGAATTTTCAGCAATATTGCACACCTGCTGCCAAATGGGACCTGCTGTCTCCTTCCTTATGGCTATCTATCTTATTTACCTTTAAATGCAAGGCCAAAGTCGCTAAGCATAATGATCAGGTGCTCTGAAGTGTTAGTATGTGCTTTTTGGTCCTCTTAAGTACTTTTGAGAAATGTCCAGTCAGACACCTGTATGATTTTGAAGAAGATCTGGATGTCATGTGTATCATTCTTACATACATCTGGGTAAGTCTCAGCTTCCTTGCTCTACCCTGCTTCAAGGAAAAAATAATTACTAATTTACCTGCTGCTTAAAATATTAAGACAGTTTGGTTTAATTATGAAGAATGATGATCACGTGGCAACTCCTACTGTCAACTTTATATAACTGAAGTAAGGCCAGGCTTCTTTTTCAAGTTGTAAGGTGTATGAATTGAGACAGAGTAGACACATGACTATTAGGCTATAAAACGTGAACTCTGTAATGCATGTTTATATCAAGAGTCATACTGCCACCTAAAAAAACCACCCCAAAATTTAAGAGAAAAAAAAAAAAAGAGTAGCTGAGCCAGACAGAACCAAGAGCCAAAGGGAACACTGAACAGAGCACTGCTTGCAGAGCTGTCTTCAGGTTGCAGCTGCCAGAAAATGCTCTTGCTCCAGCTCTATACTAGTTAGTTACTTCTTCAGTACAACTTCTCTAGCAAACTTTGGCCCTCCCTCCCTCCACCCCTGGTTTACAGCTACAACCTGAAATATTTCATTAAACTATTAAGACTGTGCATGAGCACAATCAAGGAGGAGTAGGCATGTCCATCCTAATTAGCTGAAGTCCAATGCAGTGTTCTTCCAATACTGTCACAGATCTCATTCAATACAGGTGTTTAAAAAAACAACCTGCAAATTAGGTGCATACCTACATGCTGAATGAGTTCTAAAGATCAAATTTGGAGAGGTCATAGTAAATCTAAGGAAACTGCCACACCTTTCAAGTTTACATAAAAGGATGTTGATTTCTTACCATCATTACACTTACCTGTGGATTTAATACCACACGAAACTGTTTCATTGTATGGGGGGAGCTGTACAAAAAATAAAAAAAAAAAGGACCTTTAAAGACAAAGCAACTATATTCACATTTGATATGTTTCATTTGAAACATCTGAACCCTTCAAAAATAAAATCATTATTAAGGTTTGATTTTCTGAGAGTACATCTTGAACTCCTGCTTCTATATTTATCAAATCCCACACTGTAGCTTCAAGTGTCCTTGCAGATTACCACAATTAGGGAAAGATAATCTTTATCTTGGTTACACACCATAGGCTCATCAACTTCTCAAGCAATTCACCTCACAGCATCAGGATCTTCCTTTATCAACAGTAACTCACCATGATTTTAAAATGAGGAACACCTCCTCTTTTCAGAGAAAAACTGAATGTAGACCAAATTACCTGTTCAAGTATGAAACAAAGTTTTGCACAGACAATAGTCACTCCTAAACCTTTTCACTTTCAATCTGGTTCAGCTGTAGTGTTGCCCTTGAAATGTTTCAGCTAAAGTGAAACAAAACCAAAGCCAACATTTTTTGATCATCAGCCTAGGCAGAAGGTAACCACAGCATTACAGTTTCTATCTGATTGTATTTATGGTTTCAGTGGTTGTCAGAACCTTTGCTATTGTGTAACCACAGGTGGGCAATGTCTAATGCTCCCCTCACCTGCCCCCAAACTACCCCAGCAGCTGAAAGCCTTCTCCTGTGCCTGTATGAACTGGTGCCACATCACAGTCCAGCAGCTGAACTGTTTCTGCTGTGGAAGATAAAACTTTTGAGAGGATAGTGCAGTGTTATAATGATATTCTAAATATTAATTATAATGGGGTAACAAATATCAAAGATCTATCCATTTAAGTCTTCAGACCTCCAAAGCTACAGATACACATTCTATTGCCCTCTTAAAGCACTGTGGACAACAGTGCATCAGAAGTCACATGATAAATATTCCTAAAATTCCATTATAAAAAAAGAGCTTCACACACACACACAGAGACAATAAAATCCATGTATGAACCATACTGCATCTTAATACAGCAACCTTTCAGGTCAAAAAGGAGACTCAATGGGTCAGAAAGCAGCTCCAAGCTGTTAAGAACCTATTATCCATCTTCATATTGAATACAGGTTCACTGTATTTTATAGTTAGAGCTAAACCAAGAACTCTTAAGTCTACAGTCAACAACTTACGATACAATTTGCAATTCTTGCTTTTCTCCAATTTAAAGGGCTTAAGAACATTAAAAGAAGTTGTTGCCCACCTATTGGTCACCTAAATATCTGGTTACTCAACAGCACCTTTGCAAAGCAGAGGTTTCTGAGTTGGTCTATTTTGTACAACCAGGTCATCTGAATCATCTCAGTCAAGAGGTACCTGACAGAACATGCACTGAAAAGGCTATGTAAAAAGAGACATTCTAGACAACTTTTAGCTGTCACTAGTCCCTTGCCTCAATTCACCCTCCAGGCTATCAGTAAGGGATATCAGGACACCAGAATCAACAGATGCTGGGACCCCCACAACCAGCATTGCCCCCATCAGAAAGTATGTCAAACACCTCTGCAGCATTACAATCTCAGTCTTGTCCTTCTTGAATTTCACCCTATTTTTTTTCAGACCACTTTTCTCTGAAATATCTGCACAGTGTAAAACTAATAAGCATAATTTTTATTTCATCATCCAGATAATTAAAACATTGAACTGAACCAGATCAAGGACAAATTTAAGGAACATCATTCCACACAGTTTTTTATTCTGACAGCTAACCAGTAAGTGGTAGGCTTGAGACAGAATGAAGGAAGATTGGTTCGAATGCTGTAGGTTCCTGCTTCCCCAACATGCTTTCTGAGAAGCCAAGATACAATATGTAGAATATGAAACATATTGTAAGTGTTATAGAATAACTGATGTAGGGCACTTAAGGTGACACTACAGAGGATGCAAATGTCACAGTGTTGCTACTGTATTTAACAGTGGGAAAACAGCAATATAATCACAAGAAATGTATTACCTGAATGAAGATCTATTCTGCTCCCTTACTTCCCAACTACCACAGAAGCTGTGTTTTTCTTTCTAAACTTCCACTAAACTCCCCCCACCTTCCCTTCATGCACCTTTATTGTTTAGTGGTATAAGTTAAAGTTAAATTAAAGTGACAGGAACCTAAATAGCATTAACAACGGTCATCACTGTAAAATGTGACATAAGGATTTCCCCATCTCCAGTTGAAGTGTTCATTTCCTGCAGGTTGAGATGTGACGACAGAAGCATGACTGAAATGTTTGAACAGAAATGTTTGGAGAAAAATGTGGAAACTGACCTAGCGTAAAATTCTTTACTCTGGACATTAGGACAATGGCACAATACTCTTCCTTACAAAGGAAAAGCATTTCCTCACTCTATATCAAGAACTACAGAGAACAAGAGTCTACAATACTATCTTTAGTATGTTATGAGCTCAAACTGTTTCCACTCTGTGGTTCCCACCACCACTAGTTCACTGCTGACCCAAGGATGGGGCCTCCAGCAGCCTGGTCTAGTGAGAGTTATCCCTGCCCATGGCAGGGGGGTGGAACTTGACTAGCCCTGACCATTCCATGATGCACATCCAGGGGAAGAAGCCTCCTGTTCAATATTTTCAGTTTGTAAGTGAGCAAGCTAAGAGAATGATAAAAAAAAAATTTGTATTGTTGTATTTCAAATATGCACAAAGAAGTGTAGCTGTAGCATGGTATTTCTAAAAAGTTTAAAGTAGATCTTACCTCAACAGAGCATCGTGGAGTCACAAAGAACTGATTGAATTCATCAGGGCTGAACTCCCCAAAAATATACTAAAAATAGAAGAGAAGAATCTTTGTTAAAGAAGCATTTATATTCAACATAATTAATAATAAATTCATAGTAATATTTATTAAGAAGCTAGCATTCAAACAGATCTCTTTATTGGGAGCCATAAACTCACCTGTTTGCATCCCAACTCTCTTTTAATTCCTTCCCAAGCAAAATCCTTCCTTCTTTTTAATTTCTTCCCATGCAAAATCCTTCAGGCTCCAAAATTGAATACAATGCATTTTCCTTCAAATTCCCACTAGAGGCATCCACAGCACAAACTGCAGCTCATCCCCTGACCAGCTTTAAACCAGCACTTAGAGCTAAAAGCTGCAGCAGTTCATATAAACCCTGAACACAACCTGGTTTCCCTTCTAAAACAGCAAAGGCACAAGGCACATACTGTTCTACCTGGGTGCACAAGGAGCCCCACTGCCTAGGTGTAGAAAAACATACATCTAAATAAGTCATAAATTTTGGTACAACTCTCTTCAGAATTTCATTCCTCTTGTGGCTGACACACTGCATAATGAATCTAAGATGAAATGTCTTTTCCCCAAAATTATCTTCCTGCATCCTTTTTAAATATTTTACATATTTATTAAAACACAAATAAAAAAGAAAGTACCCTAGTTAGACCACAAAACACCTCCCATTAAGAGAGTTTATATTTAGCTTACAGACAATGAAACATTTTCAATAGAAGACCTGCCATGTGGGTATTTCATAGCACCTGGAAATTTCTATAAACTTCCATCACTGGTTGTTAACTAGCTGAATAGCATCTGAACACTCTCGACAGCATGGAGATACTGGGACAGAGAGATGCTGAGGGAGGAGTTGAATAACTGATCTAATAGACAAGAGGACTGGAAAATATTACCAACACCACACTCTTCACAGGCAGAAGAATATTCACATTAAGTCACTAGTCACAAATATTATGGCTACGGATAAAGTGGGTCAGTTTGGTCTGGTATGTTACAGCTTCCCACTCATTCATCTCCAGTGCATGCTGATGGTCATTCCTGACAATTCTTTGTTATCCTCTATCTTTCCAGGAGAAAACAGGGCAGACACCAGCTTTTTCATCAGTGTCAAGCTTCGCTTACTGCAAATCCTTAGCAGTATATCAAGACTATATATCAAGTATATATATATCAAGATATAACTAACTAGACTGGGAGTTGAATCACTAAACAAAGTTCTTACATTTTGTAAAATCATCTACAGTGAAGTGCAGACTGTTGCCACAAACTCTAGATACAGCAATTCACAGTATTTTATTTTAGACTTTACATGGTTTATTCCAATAAAACCCATGCACTTGCTGCTTGCATGACTCACAGCCATCCACATTCATAAATTTCAAAGCTTAAGTGTAAGCTAAATTCCACAGCAATTACAAAATGTGATTTTCTTACACAAAAAGTGATTTACACATTTGACATCTGTGCATGGAAAGAGTTTAACCATTTGCATGCCTCTCAGTGTTTTTAAACAATTATTAAAACAATCTGGTATAGTTGACAATTCTAACAGTCAAAACAAACTGGAACATCTGTGATACCAACATTTGAAGCACTGTGAAACAGTTAATGCTTTCAATAACCTTTGCAAAACCAATTGAGACACTAAGTACAACACCAAAGCAAACAGGATCACTAAACTGTACTTGAGTGAATGGCTTCACAATTCTTGGCACAGGACTCAAGCTTGGCTTATGCTCTCAGCATAGCCGAGTCATTTTTACTCAGTAACATACCAGCTAGAATTTATCATATTCCAAAAACATGCCTAAGAAAAACACTTGCTGAATCATAACTAAATCATGTTTCTGGAAGATATTTTTGATGCAGTCATGCAACAAAACAAAACAATAATCTCAACTGCAGACTATTAAGTTATATAAATCCAACTCTAATTCCTCCATAATACAGCCTTCAGTCTTTCCATTTAACAATGTTTTTAACCAAGGTTTCTAAGGCCTAGTACTTCTTTCTGAGCAAAAGTGCATGCTTCTTTTTAAAAGAAGGAACACAAGATGAAAATTAATCAAAGAGATCATTAATACTATCTTAAGAACACTGTTTTATTACATAATGATGTAGTCATATAGTGAAATGTAGTGTCTATGCAATTGTTTCGTCATAATTTAAAACAGGACATAAATTTACCAATGTAACTCAAAAATTAATCCTAGTCATACAAAAGAAACCCCCAAAACATCCCATTTGGGACTCAAGAAACCAGAATATTTTCTTTTATGAGGCCTATATAGACAATGCTTTATGTCTGCAAACACAAACTAAACCAGTTAAAAGATCCTTCCATAATAAACCAAGAATAATACTGTTTCAAAATAAACTTATTAGGCTACATGAATGATGATATTAAACCTACCCAACTTCAACCTTCCTGTCTTCTGCATCTTAAATCAGTCTGGTGTCTCAAAAAATACCTCTAGAAGATGCACACAGAGCACCCTCTCCTAGCACAACTGAATTTTCTGCTCCTTTTTAAGGCATAACTACACGCTGAAGTGAAAAAGAACCGCGATATCATCACATCACTTGGCGAGTGTAACAATACCTACAAACAAGGATGCAGAGGAGGGGAAGACACTGCATTTGAAGCAATGTGAAATACAGGGCTACATCCCTGCCTGCTGTCCACCCATCCCACATCCCAATGAATCAGTGTGCCTGGTGCTATACAGAATCTCTGTGTAAGAAAATACTTCTTTTAGCTGTGAAACAGCTTTAGAAAGACATCCTGTAGTTCTTACTCTGAACTACTAGTTCAAATTTAAAAGGTTTTTCTGCAACTGAAATGTGTTAGTAGGCTTTTTTAAGTAAGAGAGCATTAGGATTTTGTATAAGCAATACACCCTTGCAAGAAATAATCTCATTACCAGTATGAGCTTCTGATGTTGGAGCTTGTACACTGAAATTTCAAAGGCCTCAAAGTTTGTGGTGTTTTTAACTAACAAATAGAATGCAATACTTAAAATAAATCAAACAAGTGTAATTATATAATTTACACAATTCCTACACAAGCTACTCAGAATCAATAGTTTACCCCACATTGTAAATAACATCTAAAGCACACAGCAGAGATAGACTAGCATGTGTTAAAACTTTGCCAAAGCCATTTCAGACTATTTCAATTCCACTATTAGCATTTTCAGGTGTGTACCTGTGCAAGAAACAGACATACCCATTACTGCATCAGATTCCTTTACGTGCCACTCTAATCCATCTTACACTGTTATCAATGGCTAAACTTCACCATAGAGGCTCTGAGGGAAAAGCAGGTTTCAAACACAGACTGCTTACAGCCAGCCCTAACACAGAGGAGAACGTGACTTGCTCAGAGGTAAGCTGCTTGTCATGCTGACCATTACCGACACGTCAGTGCCTCCACAGCCTCTTACCTACAGTAAGTACAAGTGTAGAGCTACCTGAGCAAAGGATGAGCACAACTGCTATGACAATTCATATGAAGAGACAGGTGAATTGGCTCAGTTGGCAAAATCCAGCCCCATGACCATTGGTGTGATACATTAAGTATGTATGGCAAAACACAAGGCTCAACATATTAAAAACTATTGCCAGAGAAAAGTTGAAGCTTAATTGTAGCTCTACACATGGTTCATTTTAAGGGGAAAAAAAAAAAGTAATTTAAAAAAAAAATCAAGCTTTCTCCAAGCAAAAATAAATTTCAGCATTTAATTACATATTTCAAAACTTAATTATTAAAATCCACATACAAAAAAGCATCTGCTTGAAAGTAAGCCAAGTAATAGTCAACAGTGTAAGTAGTAAGCTACAAGGAAAAGCAGGAATGATGCTTAGAAGAGAGCATTATGTCTTACACTGACACAGGGCTTGGAAGAAAAACTCGAAGAGAACGTTGGGGGAAAGTTTTGAAAATTTCCAACTGTAATGTTACCCCCAGACTTACTTTTAAAGATACATAATCCTTAAGAAGCTTAATTCAGAGTCAAACCTGATCTCCCTCCTTCTCAAATCATCCCTACAACCTACATAGAAGCTTTCTGATCTGGCTCCTGGGAAGGAATCCTCTCTTACTTTTTTTAGGAGCATGTATTTCACATGGCATGTCTCCCACCACTGTCCAGATTATTTAACTCTGCAATCATTAACCTTGCATTCGACTATAACCCAATTTGACCACTTACTAGATATAAACAATATTATTAAACATATTAATGCTTGTAACTGATGTGAGTAAACATACACCTATATAATAAGATGTCTTTCTTGCACTGCACAATCAGAAATTGATGGTTTTTTCTATCTAGAATCTTCTATATGAAGTGTAATAACTAACTGCTTTGAAAAGAAAATTATTCACAAGGGTTGGTGTTTCCACCTCTTCTTTAAATGCTAGTTTCAAGATACACAAGCTCTGAACTTCTGAGCTTTCAAGTGTGAATGCATTCCTGCAGATCCTCACATCTATGAGATGAAGGATGAAAATAAAAGTAAACAATGGTTGAATTAATCTTAAAAATTGTATGGCATTAGGTGGGATGGTACACAACATACAGAGTCTCTCAGATAAAAAAAACAATGTGCAATTCTAAAATTGAAGCTCATTTCACATGAAGCTGCTGATGGCAAGGGTGCTGCAGCTTTTAGTTAAACTTTCCTGTGTTACAGTATTTCAGATTTAATTTACTTGCCTTATTTCCACCTATCAAGATTTTTCTGTTAAACTCTGGGGTCTGAATTCAAAGCATTCCCATACAACTCTGAAAAAAATCCCCCCAAAAAGTACAAATAAATTCCTGAAAATGTTTGAAGGAGCCAGATACAACCAAAGTCCTGAACTCCTTCCTGTGCAATTGGAGAGAGGACATGGAAGACCTGTATCTTTACAACTCTGAGACCAGAATATTCTACAAATACCCTCCAGAGGAGAAGATTTTTTAAAAGTGTATTACAACTGCAATCTATTTTTTCTGCAATACAAGTTAAGAATGAATGAGACTACTGAAGCTGGTGCAACAGAAAGGACTTCCAGCTTGTGTTTCCAAGTCACTAGCGTGGTGGTGGCACTGATTTTAGTGCTCAGCCCGACATGCTGTAAGGGATTGGATTTCCCTGTGTCAATTGTCTGCTTCCCAACATTACTTCTCCCTGAAAAAACCAAACTAATTTTAAATACCTCTCATAGCAACTTCCCAAACCCTCCTCATTGTCAGTTGCTGGTGTTTCCAGTCACAACAAAACCAGTTTGCAAATTAATCTCAGTAATATGATAGAAACAGTGTCGCATATATCTGCACCACTTTGAACAAAACAGTCAATAACATCACCTTTACATCTTTGAGATACTAACTAGATCTAGATTTTAACACAAATTACAGGAAATTAATTATATAAAATCAGTTAACTAAATAAATCTACACCAGAAAATGTGTTTCCTACCTCACAGGGATGAAAGAAATAAGACAACTTTTATATTTGTACACTATCTCTGATTACCATAACTGATTATGTGGCATCTTCACTATGCAGACAAAAGCACCAGCAGCTAGTTGCAAGAAGGGGAAAAACATTCTCCAAAGGCCCCAAAGAATTAAAATGTCTGACCTAGAAATTATCATGTCAACTGGTTTTTGCTGTGTTCTCCTTAACCACTTTTTTAAAAATAAATATTTATTTATTTATGTGTATAGATATATAGATATAGATATATATAAAACCCCAGTGCTACTGTTCCCCACTGCCTGGAATGAAAACTCCACTGGTATTCCAGTCTAGCAACACACTCACTCTCCTGGAGGAATACAAGAAGGAGGAGTACACGTTACACAGCTGCTTGCCCTAGAAAAATGGGTAGAAATAGCACTGCTGATGCATCATCATCTTGGCATCACCTGTGCTACAAGCAAGCTAGGAAAATGAAGTGTCAACTTCTGCTCTCAAGAAGCATTAACGTGGCGCTTTCATCTAACAACCAACAGTTTCAGATCTTCCAGTCAAATTAGTTTAAGCTGCAAATACTCCCACTCCAACTGCTTTTCCATAAATGAGTTAAAAATACAGCTTTTACTTATTGGTAGCAAGAAATAATTCAACTGTATCTAAGGGGAAGGCCTAAGAAGTCGAAACTATACACAGCTAACCTGAAATTATGAACTAGTTTATATATATGACAAGCTCTACAATCTTGCCCACCAATCTACTTGTACATAGAGTACCTCTTCTTAAAGCTATCAGGACAGGTTGGAGAAGGGGAAGAAGATGAACTAATCAAACAGAAGTCTGTTTTATGGCAAGGAAAAAAGGGCACATGCATATGACTGCATTTGGGTTTTATTAGCAGAGTAAATGCTCTTACATTAGTCATCCCAGCAGCAAATAGGTTTTTTCTCCCTCACCCTTTACTTCTTTCTCACTTTGTCAAGGTTTGTCAACTCTTTTTTCCTGCAAAATGTAGGGAAAGAGAAGCTTCCCTCGAGTTCTCCTTCCTTTTGAGACTTAAATCCATTAAGTCTTAGTACATGGATGATTACCTAATTTGATACAACAAAGTTTTCTGAACTTCCAAATCCCCAGAAACTTATTGCTAAAATGCTTATAAAAAACACAGACAAAATTGTGAGACCAAAAATCAGGTTTCAGTTGTTCATGTTTATTTAAGTGCTGGATTTGCAAACCACCACCCATACCCAGGAGCTACAAAGACCACTAGTGATTTATTTACAGCTGTACTTACAGCCTAAACAGTAATATTTTAGGCAAACCAATTTCTGAAAAAATCCTATGTTGATATATCCTCTTTATAGAAAAATAAAGTCTATTTTTATAAAGAAAAATGTATGGAAATGAAGTTGTATTTTAAGGTGGTGCAGTTGCATATTAAAGCTTTTAACAGTTGAAAACAAGGAATGAGGAGCAAACTCTCAGTACAGCTTAGTCCTTTATCACTAGCCTGCAGCTTAAAACTAGAACATTAACAAATCTACATAGTGCCTGAAGAAAGATCAGAGCTAGGTAAATGTAGGTCAACCAAGCCCATGAGTCAGTCCAACGCTGCCTGCCTACCATTTAAGCAATCAAAGGGCTCAAAAATATAGTGCATGACTGTACCTTTTTTTTTTTTTCCCTTTTCCTTCCCAATTCAGGTTGCTTGGATGTTAAAACAGAATTCTTACAACTGGAGGAAGTGAGACATTTTCCACACATTTTACATGAATTAATCTGAGGGGAATTTATTTCATTATAAAAATAAAATAAAATCATAATTTTGAAAAGCTCATTTTCTGATCAGAGAGAAAACCAGATCACTGGCTGGTGTGAAAGCAGGAGTTGGTGACACCGCAGTTGTAGTTACAGCATTAGTGTTAGAATCACAGAATACTTTGGGTTAGAAGAGGCCTTAAAGACCATCAGGTTACAACCCCCTTGCCATGGGCAGGAATGCTTCTCACCAGACCAGGCTGCACAAGGCCCCATCCCATATGGCCTTGAACACCTCCAGGGAGGTGGCAGCCACCACCTCCCCAGACAGGTTTAATGAACCCAAGACCATTATGGGGGCACAACACAGATCAAAACAGTTTATCCTGAAGATTGTGATTTAAACACTCACAAAAGCAAAGCATGTTGTGCTCTTTCATTAGTGGTAGTTTTCATCAATTACACAACATATCTGAAAAAAGAGCAACACACCAAACAATAACCGTACTAAGAACTGCCAAAACACCAGCCAATTTCTTACAACCAAATTCTGCTTATGCACTCTCTTGATTCAATTACCAAAAATGAGGGGCTTGTTGGCATTCTTCCATTTCAAACAAACAGCAGCTGCAACATAGTGTAACTAGCCCAAAAAGCCATCTATTAAAGTGCTGATTGCAGTTAGTAGGGGGAAAAAAAGGGGAGTGGAAGAGTAAAAAACAAACCATCACCTTACACAGCCACATTTTTGAGTATGGTGTACCTTCCCTAACCATGTAAGTCTCATCTCTTCTAGTTTCCAAACTAGGGCTGCTGCAGCAAAAAAATCTCTGCTGATTTGCATTTAAAGCTTTCCCCAATTGATACTTTTCTTCTGCTCCACAGGACGACAGAAAAAGCACTCCCAAAGCCAGACATGGTTTTATTTTGTAAATCATGATAGTATTAAGGTGGCAATGCAGATGTATCTCTTATATGTAATCATAAAGCCATGGCCCAGTGACAGGAGGACTGTATCTACATTTTATATACCAGCCTATGAAAGAGCATCAGATATTCTTGCTGTACTTTTTTCAAGCAGAGCATCTTCCTTGGAGAGCTTCCCCTGGAAGCCAAGTTAAGAGCATAAATTCAGTGTTATACAAGCAAGAGCTGCAGTGATGTTCTGTCCTTCTGGGACTACAGTGGCACGTTGAGATGGAGTTCATTTTCTTCCTGGTAGCTGGTGTGAGGCCACGTTTTGGGTTGGTGCTGGAAACAGTGTTGATTGCATGGGGATGTTTTGGTACTGCTGAGCAGTGCTCACACAGAGCCAAGGCCCTTTCTGCTCCTCATCCCATCCCACCAGCAAGTGGGCTGGGGCCACATAAGGAGTTGGGAGCTGACATGGACAGGACAGCTAACCCCAGTGACCAAAAGGATATTCCGTACCATATGACATCACATTCAGTATATAAAGATGGGCAGAGAAGAAGGCCGCCCTCCCCTTCTTCTTTGTATTGATGGCACTTATCTTGCCATGTCACTGTTACACACTATGTTCCATGCCTGCCATGGGAACTGGGGAATGAATTCCTTGCTTTGCTTGTCTGTGTGGCTTTTGCTTTACGTATTAGACTGTCTTTATCTCAACCTGTGATTTTTCTCACTTTTACCCCTCTGATTCTCTCCCCCATGGGGATGGAGTGAGCAAACAGCTGCCTGGTGTTCAATCGCTGTCTGGGGCAAAACCACAACAAACAGGAATACCTAGGAAGCATATTCCAGGCAGCAAACAAGAGGGAACCTAAAAACTGAACTGGCAGAGCTTTTTTGCTCCCCCTCCCTCTTCAGAAAGCAAAAGATGAAATTTCTACAACCTTTACAACTGCAGCTCCACCACTCCAGCCTATACAACATCTGCCAGCGATCCTGAGACATGTAACATTTTCCAACCTATTTTCTTGCAATGTTAAATCAAAAGCCAAACAGAAAGACTTTTCTATTCAATTCTCCAAGCAGGCAGTCTTCACAAATATCAAAAGGAAAAACACTTCCAAAATGGGTAAGTAAGTCTTCCTCAGTTTTCAATTCAAGCACAGTGGTCAGTAAAACACCTACTGCTAAGTCTCTACCTTCACATCCTCAGAGAGTCTGGAAACACCAGCTTCAAGCTGGTTGCTCATAATTGAGCAAATACATTTACTTCAAGCTCTGCAAGCTCTGCTTGCACCAAGCTAGTTACTGAGCCTAACGTACAAATTGTAAACTCTTCCTATAATGAAGAACAAAAATAATTAAGACCTGAATTATTCTGATTTACTATAGCATGATAAGCACTGAGGAGAGAGAAGCTGGAACATGAAGTTACTCAAGAACACAGCCAGTTTAACTACTATTTTATTATAGGTGGGGCAGGCAAAACAATCTCTTACTAATTTTATCTAATGCTTCCCAGCAGAAAAACTTTGGTGTTAGCCATTTTTTCCTGTGTCAGACTAAAATTATTAGGGCTGCAACCTTCTGTGCCAGATTCCTGCAGCAGAACAAACTTCTAAGAACACAGTAGTAAAATCAGTTTTGCATCTAAAGAACGCTGCTTTGGCCACATTAAATAGCAAACTGTCTTTGAAAACCCCACTGTATACATCAGCATTCTTCTGAGGTTTACAAAATCTTTATTTAACAGGTATCTTAGCAGCTATGATTGCAAAGGATTGTTTTCAACAAGCTTCTCTCAATTCCTCCAGGTGGAGGAACAGTACATGCACTATCTGTTCTACCATCTGCATAGTTCCTAGTATGGAGGAGCCAGGACATTCCTACCCCAGCAAGACAGGATGCTCTGGGCTACCAGAACAAAGACGGGCTTTTCCCTGTAATGGCTTCCAGCTAGCAAACCTCAGAGGTGCCTGGCAGTGCCCTGGCAGAGAAAAGGGTTTCTTCTTCACCTGCATTTACCTCACAGGCAACTTTCATCCATCAAATCCATGATTTAAAAATCTAAAACTAACACATTTAGAATTGGATGAGGTTACTGAAAAAAGTGAGGTAGAGCTCTGGGAAGAAGTAGTGAGATAAGACCCTGTGTTTTAAGAAAAGCACATTTTTAAGTGGTACAAGGGGGATTACAAATGGCTTGATGATGTCAACAACGAGGAACAAGAGTTAGATGAACAGATGACACAGCACCTGAAGTTATCAGTGGAGACAGCCTGGGGAAAAAAAGTGAAATAGAAAGAACTGGTCTGTGCCTGCCAGACCACTCTCTTCCCCGGAGGCTGAACCTCAGCTCCTGCTCCTCTCCTCCTCAGGTCCCTCTCTTGCAAATCACTCCATCTGCTTGAATAGCAGATGCCCTTTCCATGTATGTAAAGGTGCTAACCTTGCAGACACAGCATGTGCGAGTCAGGATAGCATCCTATTATCAAAGAAAAGGAAATTACACTAAAAGTTACCCTTCATGTAATAAAAAACAAAAAAAAAAAGCTGCACGAAAATTAAGACTGCTTCTATCTTAAATTGATTCCCACTAGCTTGTGTACATTAGATATAATCTTTACTTATTTCCACTCCACATCTTTGCAGAAGACTAACACCTCAAGGATCAATACAGAATCATGCCAGGGGATGATGCCACCCTGGTTAGTAACTGGTTAGGATGCTGCTGCAGTGTCAAGAAAGATGAAATATACGCTGGTAGATAAAGAAAAGTGGGAAAAGAATGGAAAGCCTCTCAGTAGCTGTAGCTCAATACTGTGGAAGGATAAATCCTTCCCAAACAGTTCCATGGTGAGACAAGTCACCCACACAATGCTTTTCACAAGCAATTACTCAGGGCAGGACTTAAGATGGCTAAGATTAGATGAAGTAAAAATTAGCTATCCGGACTCCATCCTCACAAGGAATACAGATTAGCACCTTCAGAAGGCAGTTGAGCACACCTACCCAGGGCTGATATGCCTCTTAAGGCCTGACTTTACATCCCAACCCTAAATTTTGCAACTGCTGAATGGCTAGAACTACTGCTGAGTGAGATTTAACTTGGAGAGTTTAGTATTAATCTACATGAGGTGCAAAGTCCTATCAAAACCAGCCACCAAGGATGAAAAAAGCCAATGCAAAAGCTAATGATACCCAGAGCTTGTGCAGGGATAACAAGAAAACACTAGCTGAGCACAGAAAACAAGCACCACCTGCTCCATCCAAGGCCACACAGTTTCAACTCTTTTTTGTCTTGCGGGAGTCCCAGTTCCACCTCTTCTGTGCCAGTCCTGGCACACACTGAACTGATCTGCAAGTTGGTTATACTCAAACTGAGAGAAACCGATCCAGATGATCATTGACTTTTTTCTCTCGCCCTGGGGGAGAAGGGTCAAGAGAAGGTGAGGAACCAGCATAAAGCAAAAGATGCAAGTGGTCAGGAGCAAGAAAGAATGAGACTTTTTGCACGTTGCAAGGTGACAAAACCAGGTTGTAAACTCACAGGGAAACAGTCAAAAACAAACCAGAGGACTTGAAAAAACATGATTGGTAAATGACTCAAGGGGATCACAGAAATGAACCACAAATACAACCACACAGAGCTTAAAATATCGAAGACTTTACTATAACTGCTGAAGTTGAGAGTCATTCTACATAGGTCCCTTTTCAGTCTTCTCCCTGCAGGGACTCACACCTCTTCCACTACTTCAGCACATGAGACATGTATGTATGCTGCCTGTCCCCTCACAGACAGAAGCTGGGGACATCATCCATCCTTGTGATTCTTGGTATACACAGAGCCGTCCATCTCCTCTATCAGCCTGACAGTGGTTAAGTGGCAGGTGGAAATCCATGAGAATCTGGCACTGCCAATGACAGCAACTCTGTATTTTTAAGTAGTACACAAGTTAAAATGAAATTGGCTTGCCACACATATGCCACCTCCTCCTGAGATAGTTTTAGAGCTTATGTGTCTAAAATACTTTTGTGTAGATGCTAGATGGCTGTTAAAACGCATATTTAATAGACTGCTGCAACCAAAAAACAGACAGAAAGTCTATTAAACATCTGTATTTTTAAAAGGTAGCATTAAACACTGGCTATCAACATGGCAGTAATTTTACAGTATGCCAATAATGATGATTCAGAACTTGGGCTTTTTTAGGTAGCTCATTTAAAAAGAACAGCACTGATAGTGGTGTTACTACAAGTCTTTGATTGTACAAGGTCTTCTGTTAGCATTCAGATTTCTTATGCACATATGAATGAACAGAATGCAAAACAGAGTACTCGAGATACGAAATTCTCTTGCTTTCTGAGCAACTAAAAGGGACTTTGAAGCCAGAGTATACCCTACCATACAACTACTGATAAAGCCCATAACGCTGAAAGATCAGAGTACACAACCCACAGATCACGTACCCCTAGATCCATGGAGGACCTGAGGCCACTTCCTCAGCCTGCAAGCCCAGCCACCTACAAACAGGAGTATCCATACATGGCTGAGGAAACACACACAATGCAGCACAGGCTCTTCAGCTTACTCACTGCAAGGACAGAGGGAGAAGCAGCTGCTGCCTGCAGTGTCCCTGCTCACACAGCACCTTCTGTCCTTGCTCTCACCCACGGATTGTACAAAGGAGCAGGAGCATTTTAGGGGACCCCATGTAAATATTAGCAAATTGCCATCTAATCCACAATACTGACAAGGTTGAGCACAACGATGCAACACCCTTGTATCTCAGGCTGTGTATTGTGAATTTGTAATACTTTCCACTTTCAAACAACACTGATTTGAGGAGCTCTGGGAAAAACATGCTTCTCATGTGGCTGGACATTGTTTCCTTTGGTCCAATTAAAAAAAGTCTTGCAAATCATAACAAACATTTGGTAAGCCCTCATACTACTGTTCAAAATGGCAATTTTGCCAATGAGACAGAAAATACAAACTGAACTAAATTTCAAGTTAGTGATGTGTGCCACTATCAAACACTGCAACCTCTGGCTACTCGGTAAACACACTGTATGTGTTAGATGCTCTACTTGGAGCTGACTATCGAAGATAATAGCACATAATACAATACACAGTTGCCCACTAATTACAAACACTTTCTTTTTTAAGTTTGTCAACATACATAATATTGAAGCACAAGCACTTATACAAAATTTGGTACAGAAATCAAACACCTATAAAATACCTTTGCTCTTAGCTAAGCCCTAAGATCTTCAGCTAGAAGAAACTGTGAAGAATCCAGACTAACTTACAAGTCGTTCTACCATGAAAATACTGGACATGCACATGCAGCTCAGCACACAACTGAGCACTGACAATATACAGCAATGAGGGATTCCTCTAGCCCACTGCAACTTCTGATCATGGTACCCACCATTCCTAGCAGGAGCACAAAGCAAGGCAAAAAAACCCATGCACAACTGCCCTAATGTAATGTTCATGGGCTGACTGGTGATGAAAATTCGAGAAAATCGCTATTTTAAGGACACAATTACACCAAAGCAGAAAACCATCACAGCCTTTATGTGACAATCATCAGTACTATGTATAATACACGTCCATTGCCATTAACCTTCACAATTAAAGAAGCACTAAGCCTTTGGCAACACCCAAAACACCTCATGCCAGCATCTGGCATTTACAGTCGCATTGACTCACAGCAACAAGGAGGACCACCACAATTCAGTGATGTGTTTTAACAAAGGTAATGTTCAAAAGACTGAGAACCCAAACCTGCTGACTTGAGCAAACTCAACAGCTTTATTTCTTCTGCTCTGGAAACTGACTACTCTTCTTTCACACTTCTATGAGTTTGCTGCACTCAGATTTTCTGTCACTTGCAATGCCAGGATGATTTTTATGTATCTCATTCTTGCTGGCTATGCAAGTGTATCAACAGCATAACCACTTTTTTTGTTGTCTCAAATTTTGTTAGGGACCTTTCACTATCTGTGATCCATGGAAGCTTAAACTTCTTGTTTAAGAAGGCAATAGCATATGGTCACAGCCTTCAGCTGAGGAGAAGAAAATGAGCATTGGGAATTGCCTAAGTAAGTTGTCTTTGACTTTTTTCCAACTTTGTATCAATTAGCTACAGTGCTACAGAGATATTTTCAAACAGTGGCAGCCTTGGTTTTGTATCCCAAAGGCAGCAAAGGAACGAACGAAAGTGAAGTTTTCCATGCTTTAGGGATATTACAGCACTGTTTCTCACTTTCTTTGGTAACAGCCTAGCTATTACTAGAGACTGTACAATTTAACAGATAGACTGAAGTAGAGTGGAACTCAGGAGAACTTGATTCTTCTTGTAATTCAGCTGTAACTTGTGCTGACAATGACTCCTTCCCTCTCTCTGCTACATCGCCCTCTCCATTTATCAAACCTTCACGTATTTAAAATTACAAGACCATCCTATACTATGTACCAGTACAGCACCATTTTTAATCAAATCATCTCCTAAGTAGTATGGTCCAAAACCATTATTTGGCTACAATCAACCTACCATTAAACTAAGCAACTCAACTTTTTTCCATTTCCCTCTCCATCTATCCTAATGCTTGCAGCAAGAATCAAAGGGATTATCAGTATCTTGCCTTTATCTCCTTTTTTTGTTTTGTGTCAAGAGTAATTTCTTTAACTCCCGCCGTATAAAGAAGGTTAGCTTTGAATTCATCTCCCTCTTTAAAGCTTACACTCAGCCTATTCAAAGGAGAGCCATGTGCAACAGGAACTCTGTTTCACCAGACGACCGGGAGCAAGAATACCTGTGGTTTGATACCACGCACAGCTTTGAAGTCTTGACACATTCACACAATGCAAGTCAGCACATCTAAAGTCACTCTTACCATCCAATACCTGGTCAGCCTGCCTGTGCTTTAGGAATTTTCTATGCTAACAACAGGTGATCTTCAACTTAAAGCACATATGCATATATTCACAATACAGGCTAAAGAGTAATGTTCCCACTGAGATACGTATGTCCACATGGCAAAGCTGTTAAGTACTCAGCAAAAGCAGCACACCTCGACACTGTAAGAATCACTATTGGTAACATGTTGCTATACTACCCACAAAGGAATCCCACTCCAAAGAGACAAAACATTTTCATGACAAAAGCCTGCAGCTCTTTGCATGAATGATATATAACTTCTGTATTTAAGTTACACTGGTAAATCCATTGCCAGCCTGCAGCATTCATGAGGAAAAATGAGGCAGGAAACCTGTGAATCACTACTGCAGGCTCTACATGTTGTATGAAAAAACAGGCTCACTGCACAGGGGGAATATAGCATTGCTATTTCTGCTAGTGTGCTCAGTTTTACTCAAACATAACAGAAACAAGTCTTTCATACACAGAATTCTTTGAAAAAGCCTAGTTTTTTGTAGGGTTTTTTAATGCATCTTTTCACTCAAACGTTAGAGACATGTTCTTCTTTACAGTTTCTTACAGACAGGGCATTTTCTCTTCGCCCCCAAGTCTGAACCCAAATCAAAGCATTTACTTTTTTAACAAAGTAAAAAAGCTACAGAACCCTGAAGTGACTTCCCAGTTTGTGTTAACATTAGATTCAATGGAAGCTGATCCATATCCCTTTCTTCCTTACTGTAACTCCAAAGCAAGTAAGATACAATGCTTTTTAAATCTCCATACCTGGTATACGCAGAATTCCCTACATCACTCTTGCACCCTTTTTTCAGTTTGTACAGCACTAACATCTGAGACTATCATAGGATCTCTTTCTTAATTTGATATTAAACATGTGCTTTTCCATAAGGTATATAATTTCAATAAGCCTTAAACAAACACTTTGTCAGGACTACTGTGATTTAAGCTAACTCCTGCCTAACTACAGGTGAAGAAAAATAAGACCTTGCAGCATGTACCAAAGACCAATAAATCTTATGCTGTTAAACAAGGAGGAAAGGTTCTCACATTTATTTAAAATATCAAGAACATCTGCAATTAAATAAGGTATTTATTAGAGTCAAATACAAAATGAACAAGACCAATGTACTTCAAAGTTTTACTCTGTTAGGGTGTTAATGAATATATTAATGTGAGCGCTAATCTAGCAAAAGCCTTTAAAGTGTTTTAAAAACAATCAACACAGCACCATTATTGGGAATACTTAAAACATGTCTTAAATGCACATGATACAATCTCATAAAATAAAAACAGGGGTTAGAATCTCTGTTTTACAATATCAGACTGTTCCATTATGGAGTATTTGTGTGTGTGTGTGTGTGTGTGTGTATTTATATACACACTTTCACACATTTTTTCCACCATGAGGCATACCCCTTTGTTCCGTAGTCCCCAGTTGTATGTTTAATGATCACACATAAAACACTTCCATCAAAAAGAAAAACCGCAGTTCTAGCACGTTTAATTCTTTGGAAATGAACATCTACATTGCTGAAATGGCATTACAGCGACAAATGACTATAATCCAATGGCTCACGGCCAGCAACTTCTATTACAACAGATTTGGCTGTTTTGTACGACACAGCATGTTGCATGTATATCACTAAACAGAAATGAGATTGCTTAGTTTACCTATAAACAAAACCCCACTTAACTTTACAAGTATTTGAACAGCTACATGAATGAAAAGCAGTGTGTCTACACAACTGCCTACAAAAAATAGATTTATTAATAGGTAAATGGTTGGATCCATTCGAAAAGGTCTCTGAAACGGTGATATAGTGTAGAAGGCACGTAGCAAAGAGCAAAAACTCTGGGGTTTGTTCTATTATTTGCATGCTACTGTACAGTTCCAAATTTAAGTTCTGTGTCAGCTTTCCCAGAGTTTTTTTTTTTTTTGTAAGTTAACCAACCCACATTCACCCACTGTACTCTGCATGGATTCACCATTCACATTTTAGAAAGGCAAATGATACCTTCTGGCTACTTAAACTCACAGCGTCACTGCAGCCTGAAATCCTGAGACCAGCGAAGCCTATAACAACTACTCACTCCATAGGCAAAAGCTCTAGAACAAGGGCATCAACCC